>CM048824.1:46136013-46322287 GCA_026586065.1 Dioscorea zingiberensis | reverse complement strand
ATGGTTGCAAAATTATGTCTACAAATTAAGAGAGTGTGTATTAGCTAACTAAATAAGTTTTTTTTTTTTTTTTTTAAAAAAAAGAAAAAAAAACTTACACTGCTCCTTTTCCTTTGCATTTCCCAATCCTTGGCTTTCATTCCATTGTTTCCCAGCTGTGGAACCACCTTTAATTACAGTAAAATAATCTTAAAAAAAAACATATATATATAATAAAAAAAATAATAATAAGAAAATTCTTTTAAATTAATATTAAAGAAAAACTTAATTTCAGTAAAACAAAGACCTGATCCTGCGGTTCATCAGACGGCGTCGCTAGACGTTTCCTCCGCCAATTCCGTATGCGATACGCGTTTCCCAATTCTCCTGTTTTCAAAAAAATATCAAGTTTGGGAAACGATGCGAGCGTATATAATATAATATAATATAATATAATATAACCTGGAGCCGGGGGATGGGAAACGGGAGTCGAGGCGGCGGAGCAATACGCGCAGCGCTCGTGCTCCGGCGCGGTGAGGCCGCGTAAGTTCAGCACGAAGGACTCCTCCATCCAGTTAAGGAAGGATGCGTGCATCTCCTCCGTCCACGCGCAGCCGCTCATCGTTGATCCGACGGTGGTCACCTCTCCCCTGGATCTCATCTCCAGCTTCTTCACCGGCCACCCACCTTATCGTTTATTCCTATTTATATGAATAATAATATTACTCTTATTTATTTATTAAATATCTTGAGTTGGCGGCCAGAGATATTTTGGTGACCAGTGTTTGGATTTTTTTTTTATTTTTTTTTAAAATTATTAAAAATTAAAATCGTATTTGCATCGTTATATCAATGAGCATTATATATATATAATAGATAAATAAATAACATGGTAAAAATATCTGGGATCCCAGGTTGGCCATAACGCTGACCAACTTTAATTTCAATTAAAATAATGATAGAATGAATGGACCAGGTCTTTCAAACAAAACACAGCCTTGACTTTTGTTACTTACTTTTGAGTCGTGTTTATCGTTATTATTTTGAGGTATATTTTGATTCTGACAAATATCAAAACAGTGCCAAAGATTTTTTGATAACTTTTTCAACAATATATATATATATATAGTAGTGTTACTTGCGGCCGGTCTGATCCTAATACTACTTTTATATATATATATATATATATATATATATATTTATTTATTTATATATTTATTTATATATTTTAGATAATATATAAATATACATATATAATTTTTAAATTATCCAGTCTGATCCTAATACTACTTTTATATTATATTATATATATATATATATATATATATATATATATATATATATATATATATATTAGATAATATATAAATATACGTATATAATTTTTAAATTATCTTATCATCATACATATAGATATATATATCTATAAAATTTATATATATATATATATATATATATATATATATATATATATATATATATAAATTATAAAAAATATAATATATATATTTTAAATATAACTGGTAATGAATTAAAAGTCACTTTAGTTTTGAAATGAACAAAAGTCCTACATATAAATTATAAAAATATAATATATATATTTTAAATATAGTAGTAATGAATTAAAAGTCACTGAGTTTGCAAAATGAAATGACAAAAGTCATACACAAAAGGTTTGAAACTTTCAAAGGCCAAATGCTCCTTTTTCTATTGTGGGTATAAGATCCATAATTAGACTGCGTCTGTCATGATTTTAAATATTCATAGTAGCCTTTGACATATGATTACGGAGGCCACACCTCTAATGTGTAGAAAACATCACGGCGGTGTAAATTAGTAGAAATACCCCAATTCAAAAAAGTAACTAGGGTGGTGTGAATGAGTCGGTAAATTCAATGAAATGCCCCAAATATATCAAAATTTTGGTTTATTTAATTTTAGAAAAATATTTGTCACATATTGCATGGCGAAAGGGAATGAGTCGGATGATTTAATTTTAAAAATTTATTTTTAAATTTTCTCATGGTACGGAATATAAAAATATGGATAATGAACTTAAAATTTACGATTTTTAATTTTAAAAGTATTTATCTATATTACATAATGAATAAAATAAGGCAATCAAACATATTTAAAAAATTTGGATTAAATTATTTTTTAAAAATAGATAATAAAATTGAGATTTTTAAAATTCTCATAATTTTAAATTTAAAATATATATAAATATCTTAGATTTCCCTTAGCTGGATGTTTCATGTGATAAGATATTTTATTTTTTAATTTATTTGATTTATATGGATGTTTCATTTGATATGTAAATATATAGAAGATACAGATCATAAATGGCTTAACTCATTGTTCCTTGGGAAGAGAAGAAAAAAGAGAATGCTTCAACATACTTGTAAGGATAGGACCATTCGGCTTTTAGAGTATCTATGTCATGCGGTTCGTAGAGTAGATCCCTCCGAGTGGCGTAAACTCCGCCTATACCCGCACGGACGTCTGCCAGTATACGTTTGCGGCTTAGGTATGGAAAGCATATTGATGGGCGGCATCGGTGAGGCGATGGGGAATCAAAGTGAGCAATCAGAAGCAAATCCTGAGCGTGTTAACCAGCGGCTGGACCGTTTTCTGAACAAGCTTTCCGTTCGATAGGCATTAAACGCCTTTACCAATGTATATATTATGTATGTTATTAAGTTTGGTGTTTAACACTTTCGTATGTTAATGACCAACTTGGCATATTTTTCTGAGCCTTATATATTGTAAGCGGTAACTTGGAATATTAAACATAAAATTTGTATTTTAAGCGGAAAGCATTATATGTTCGAGAACTTATTACGTATTAAGCGGAACCTTGACACTCGCTGAGTCGTTTAAGCGCAATCCTCCGATAATGGGTGGAAGAAGGAAACATTATTTAAGAGAGGAAAGCATTGACATTGATTTTGATATTTGTCCTAGAACACCAAATGAAAATAAATAAAAGTGCGAGAACAGAACCAGAACATGCGAAGAGGCGATACGTTTTATGCGTGCGCTCACTGGCGTCCTCCCGGATCAGCACCATTGGTTTGGTGGCTCTTGAATTGACTCGAGACTACAACTCTTGGGACTTGAGCTCGGTAGGTAGGGGTCTGTCGTGAATTCCACTTAGCGATTTGCGAGAGCCTTGAGTCGATCGATTCACGAAGATGAAAGATTGAGGAGGTTGTGCCCCTATGGAGGCTATTTAAGAAGCTGGCCTTGGCCCATGATTCGGATTGATGCAGCAGTTGAGGCGGCTAGAGGAAACGAGGGGCGGCCCAGAGGAATTGGCGCTGCCAGAGGAATGAGGGAATAGGCGCTAGAGGAGCGAGGACTAGAGGAATGAGGCGATACTTTGGGTAATGTATCTACAGTAGTGTGGTTATGGTAATTTACGTCAAGTCTAGATCCAATGAATGGGCGCGGTCCACAAGTAAGCGGAAGGCGTTAGGGAGAATTAAATGGATGTGACTGGGAGAAAGGCAAACCGATGAAAAATGAGGAAAGGGCTTTGTGAGAATGAGATGGTAGCCGTCTTTTTCGACCAGTAATGAGAATGTTAGCGGAACGTAGTAATGTTAAGCGGAAGAGCGAATAGTAGCGGAAACCAGTATATATCTAAGCAAGCAGAATAATTAAAGTGCAAACATGAGTACTGCGCGAAATACAAGATGTATTTGATATGATTTGATATGATTAGATAATTCAAGGAACTATTAGTTTTAACAATTAACGCTACCAATGTATATATTATGCATGTTATTAAGTTTTTGGTGTGTAATACTCGTATGATAAAGACCAACTTGACATATTATCTTTGAAGCCTTATATATTGGCTGAGAACTTGGCATATTAAACATAAAATTTGTATTTTAAACCGAAATGTTATATGTTATTCAGCGGGGAACTTTTATAGCGTTAAGCTGGCGTAGCTGACCGCAGTGGTTTAAGCACTGATCAGCAAATGGAGGATAATAAGAAAACATTGACATTGGCGTTAAGCGTTCAAACAACACAAAACACAAATTAAAATAAATAAAAGTGCAATCTTGAAATCACAAAAAAAGAAAAAAGGATGAAAATTTCAACAACACAACAAATAATTAAGAAAAGGAAACCGAAGGAAGGGGTCCGAAACGAGCAACAACAACAATATTTCTCTTTAAAAATTAGAGAAATATCACATGGACACTGTGTTGGTGTTGATTATTCAACGAAGGAAGACATAATATTTAGCGATGAGGAGCTTGAGGGCACATCCAGCCTCTTCAGCGGTATCGATGATAATCTGGGTGGCCGGTATTGGTAGCGAGTTGAACATGTGGTATATGTGGCATCTTGTCAGCTGAAGAAGGTCAGAACAAAGTTTGATTAAATGAGAAAACGAGTTAGGTGTGCATGCGTCGAGGTGTGACAAAGCGAACGCTTTCTGCGAGAAAACTTAAGCGAAAGTGTCAACACGGTGTCCGTTTACTTAACAGCCTGCAAAAGTGAATGTTTATTGAGTAACCTTAGGCGGTGACTCTGCGTGGGAGAGAGGAATCACTGAGAACTTCGTAGGTCACGGAGGAATAGATGATACTAAGTTCCAAGTTCTACTCTACGAATATGGGAACAAAGATGGAACAAAGGGCTACTTGGAGAACAAATGGTATGGATTGATGAAGAAGAAGAGCTGATGGCGAAAAGCTAGGCACAAAGTACATCAAGAATAATATATATACATATAAATTTTCCTATATTAAGGTTTTTTTTGTAGGTGACCTCAAAAATATTGAAATTATATATATACCTCTGAAAAACTATAATTGTTCTTATATTATAATTTTTTATTTTATTTTATTAGATATATACCCTGGGTGAACATCCAATTTAATTTAACAAATGGTAACTATGCAAAAAAAAAAAAAAACATTATACTTTCCACACATATACCCCTAAAAAATTCATTTGACTATAAATTTACAAATATATGAAATTTTGATATTAAAATAAAAATAAAATTAAAAGTGTATAAAAAGATTTTTTTTTGTCCTAATTAAGAGCTTTGGGTTAACAATAGTTAAGAGATTTCATTAGCATGAGTATATATGTAATTAAATAGAAAACTTGGGGATATATTTGTAATTATGAATTTTTTTAGATATATATAAACAATTAGGATAGTTTTGAGGGATATATGTAATTTTCCCTATATTATACTCAAGTTTAATTTAATTTAATTAACTACATTAATATGTTTATACGTGTTAGATAGATATACGAGCAATTTGTTGAGATTTTTAATGCATTCACTAGCGTGTAAAGGTAGCATTTGAAAGTTGTTTTTTTTTGGGTATGTTTGTTAATTAAATATAATAGTTTTTTTACATCACACCTACCACCTAAACCATTTTCTTTGGTTTGAAACAATCTAATAAATAACAAATATACCTATTTAAAACAAAATTTCAATGTTCATTAATTCAAACTTAATTCAATGAGAACAAGATCAAAAATGAAAGAAAGTAATCTACTTTAGGGAATGTTATTACCTTTTAATAAAAACCAATGAACTTAGATAAGCAAGCTTGTAGCATCAAATAGTTGGTGTACATAAGCTACTACAACAACATAAGCATGATCCCAACAAAGATACAAGAGAGATGACAAATGAGCGTCGGAGGCTAATGAATAAGATAGAGCACTGAAAGATCATTAACCTTCCCAGGGAAGAGAATACATGTGCGTATACATCAGCGAGAAAAGCAAAAGAAGAGGGCGAAAACAGATTGTATGTGGAAGCCAAAGAGTTGCTGAATACGATCTTTGAAAGCTTCAAGAATCTACAAAAGTTTGTACAGCTAATTAGAAATAACTCTCTTTTATCAAAAAAAAAAAAAAACATATAGTTGGTGTACATGAACAAGAGATGGAGCTTTCCTTAGTACTTTTAGTACTAGTAAAGGAAAATATATATGCAATTGAAAGAGAAAGAGAGAGACTTGTTTGTGTAAGCTCCAAAGAGGAAAAATGCCTTTAAAAAAAGTGCCTTTCCATGATTATCCAAACATTTTTTTGAGAAATTTGAATGATATTTATTTAATTAATTATTATATATTAATTAATACTTTATATTTTTATTTTAATAAATAAAACTACATCAAAGTTAGAATTAAAAGTTTATGAAATGTAACCTTATCTACACCAAAATAAGCATCCACTGGGTAACTGCCACGTGTATAGTAACGCCTCAAGACTCGAGAAACTCCCGAGAAGAAGCGCGGGTTTGTCATATATACGGTTCCTTCTTTTATCGGATGGTTGGTAGCGGATCGCCAAATCCGATAACCCGAATCCGAACCTGAACCTTCTAGAATTAGAAGCTTATGAAATTAACTTCTTTTCCTTATCGGATAGTTGGTGGCGGGTCAGCGAACCCGAATCCGAACATGGACCTTCTAGAAACCTTATATGCCGCCTTTGTTCTTCTATCGTGTGTGTTCCGTCGAATCGGATTTCGTGTCAAGGGGATCCGGGTTCGATGGCGCCTCCTCCGCCGGAGCCGGAGGTGGAAACGCCGGCGCCGCCGACGCTGGAGGGGCAGAGATCGCTGCCGACGCCGTTCCTCACGAAGACCTACCAGCTGGTCAACGACCCTGCCGTGGACGACGTGATCTCGTGGAACGGCGAGGGCTCGACCTTCATCGTTTGGCGCCCCGCCGAGTTCGCCCGCGATCTCCTCCCTAAATATTTCAAGCATAATAATTTCTCCAGCTTCGTTCGCCAGCTCAATACCTACGTTGGTTTCGCTTTCTTTCTTTTTCTACGAATTTTTGGGGATTTTTTTTTTTAGTTTTTTTGGGTGGGATTTCAGGGATTTAGGAAGATCGTACCAGATCGGTGGGAATTCGCCAATGAATCGTTCCGGAGAGGCGAGAAGCGGCTCCTATGCGACATCCATCGGCGCAAGATCGCTGTCGCGGTAGCGGCGCCGATGCCGGCGGTGGCTATTTCGATCGCGGTGCCGGTGAGTCTGGCGGCGTCGCCTGCGAACTCCGGCGAGGAGCAGGTCGTTTCGTCGAACTCGTCGCCTGTTGTGGGGGCTGATCTATCGAGCGAGAACGAGCGGCTCCGGCGAGAAAACGCGCATCTCTCGCGCGAGCTCTCGCAGATGAAGAGCCTCTGTAATAATATCCTCGTTTTGATGTCCAAGTATTCAGGCGGCGCGTCGGCGGAGACGGCGTCGGTGGCGGCGCTCGAGCTCTTGCCCTCGGCGGCGGAGGAGAGGAGCCCGAGGCTTTTCGGAGTCTCGATCGGAGAGAAGCGGATCCGGAGCGATGAGGTTGAGGATCCGGATAAGGAGGTGAAGCAGGAGCCGTCGGATTCGGATCCGCATCCGCAGGACGGTCAGGATCCCCGGCACTGGTTGCTGTGTTGCCCTCGGGGATGCACGTGACTTCCAATGCCTTGGTCACGTGACCATTTACTCGATTTTTGATGTTTTGTAATTGTAAAATAAGTATTTTTTTTTTAATGTGAATTTTTTTAGCGTAAGTAACCGCGTAAGTGGACTTCCTGGAAATGTGTAAAAAGAGACAAAAAGGAAGTACACTTCTGGTTGTATTCGGTTACGGATCCCTAGACGAGTTTGCAAGTATGACATGAATTCCAAATAAGAAATGGTCACATATGTGACATCAATAAAGTGACAATTTATTTATCAAAGAAAGGCATAGGAGACATCAATAAAGTCAAAGCAGTGACAAAAGCCACTGGTTCTAGATGAAAAATTTTCAAAGCTTACAACAAATCTTTGCAGTTGAAGTGCACAGATCAAACACACATAATTGTGTTCAGTTTCTGCTGAGAAAGGGAAGTGGAGTTACTATTCTCCATCACTGAGAATTGGAACTATAAGAGGCTTCATTTGGGCAAGATAGACAATGGCCCACCTGAAAATGAATAAAAAAATATATAAATTTAACAATGAATAAACTGTATTTAGGAAGCACAAGCAATATGTGTAACTATATCTTAGTCATTCAATTGAAATTCAAAGACAACCACTCAAGATAGAAACACACAACTGGAGTTAATTTACCATGTTATGCTTGCGCAATTTACCAAACTCCTCATAAACCTAAAATCGATTAGGTGTATGAGGAGTTCAAATATGACGAAACATAGATCTTGAACACTTATTATATCTTGAGCCCCTATCTCAAGCCTTAAAGAAATCTGGGTAGTCCATAAAGCACTAGACAATAACTGTCACCTCAATAATACTTACAATCTTAATAAGGGTAGATGAAGATAAATGAAGGGTTGCTACAAAGCTCCCGCGCTATGTGCGGGGTCCGGGAAGAATCGGACCATTTAAGTCTATTGTACAAAGCCTTACCTTGCATTTTACTTTGCAAGAGATTGTTTCCACGACTTGAACCCGTGACCTCTACATGGCCACAACTTTACTGTTGCATCAAGGCTCCCCTTCTAGATGAAGATAAATCAACCACAAAAATACTCTATAAAACTGCTACTCATTAAGGTAAGTAGTAAATGCATCATTTGACTAGTGACGACTCACTGGGGCATAGATGTGCAACTGCAGTTAATTTTGGTCAAAACTGGCAGACCTGACTCAGCAGTCAGGATTGATGCAAGAGGTGGTCAAGGTCCATTACCTATAGGAACTAAATTGTGAGGAGTTGAACCATGACAAGAGATGTAGATCCTGAATACTCGCATCTTGAGTACAATCTCAAGCCTTTAAGAAACAATGACGAGAAAACAGGGTTGTCCATATAGCACAAGAAAATAAGCCTAACCTTGATATTCTTACTCTAAATAGGGTAGATGATGATATATCAACCCACAAAAACACTCTAAAAAACCACTTTTAGATTAGTTTGCATGGTCAAGTAGCGTGAGATTGATCAAGCTTGTCAACCTTGATCATATGTTTCATCAAATAATTCATACAAATATGACTCAATAGCCATTACATCATCACCATCATCATGGGTTCTACTTCCTAAATGATGAGAGTATTAGAATCAATCACCTTAATTTCCTGTGTATGTCAGCATTAGAACTTATAAACCTGAAAATATAAAATCTTTGACCAATTATGGGTCCAGGACTTGCTACTAGCGATTGAAAGAACAATTTTTATCTCATCCTAAAATACTCAGCAAATGGCTGGCTTGATATCTTGAAAGATAACCACATGAAAACAAAACTTATCTTTATTCATTCTCAGCCAAGGTCCATTGCTCCTCTCTGTATAACCATAACTCAAATTTCTCCTAAAATGGTTTTCCAAGGAAAACATCTCATAGGATACACCACAAGTATAACTTTGGTCTGCATAGTGCCTTGTTGTCACATTCAGGTGCTAAAAAATATTTTAGTCGAAAAGAAACTCAATTTCCTATAAACTTATCCTACTCACAAGCATGTTTTGTTGTGTCAAGAAAATTGAAAATATCAATCTGGAAGTGCCATATAATAGCTGTACAATGCAGAAATCAGTTCCTAATTACAAGCAAGACCTCTCAAAATCCGGGACTAATGGATGACTGCAGCTGTAAATGGTATATCACACAATAAACCATTATTATGGCAATCATTTGCATCACCAAAAAGTTGCATGATTATAGCTGATTATCTTCTACAATCTAGATGACATAAACATAGTAACAGAAGGGTTTTAAGACTCAGGGTCAAACACGGGTTTTAAGACTCAGGGTCAAACACAAAAAAAAAAGTTAATGATTTTGATTTCATAGGACAAAATTATATGATATTCACTTTGATAACCACACTTTAAAGGGAGAAATTCAAGGTAACGAAGGTTTCACATGATAAAAGATGGAGTCACAATGGTGTTTTATCTGAAACTTAGTAATAAGGCTTAATCCCTGGTAATACCTTGAATCATCAGATTCTATCAGGGATGCCATAAATATAATTAAAAGCATACTTCAAAAATTTCTTTTGGCATTCTAACTGAAACAACTCTTTACAATATCTACAGCTATTGAATGTCCACTTACTTTTAAACAGGTTGTATGTACTCAGTAATCTAAGAAAGTGACTGGTTAATTTCACAAGATATTAGGTACAAAATATTCAGCATATATAGAAAGAAACGCTTATGAGAAAATTCATGCCAAAGAGAACATCCAAATAAATACAGATCATCGTATATGAAATAATATAAGAAAAGAAAGATATCCAACGCTTTTTCCATAACATGGTATGCATTTAAGTAAATACCATTTCAAAAAGAAATTCTAAAAAAAAACAACTGAAAAAAAAACTTACATCAGCCAACAACAAACAGTTGCCGTGATAACCAATGTTAAATGGAACCTGCATCATCCAATTGCATCTTTATGTCAGAAGAAATTCTTAGATGAAAAATTAAAATAATTTGCAATCAGAAAAACTCCAAAAAACAGACAACAAATCAAACATAACAGCCCAAATCTTTCAATTATGTGCAAAAAAAGAGGGAATAAAGAAAGTAAACAGCAACCAAAGATAAAAACATGCTTCTCACAATTTCCTTTTTATTTTAATTGTTAGAGATCCTAAATCAGAACACTGTGCAGAGTGTTTTAATAAAACAACTGCAGAAGAGTGAAATGAAAGCTTTCTATTAAATAGCTAATTAGTTCGCTTTTCAATGTCAAGCTAACAAGTTCAATGGGAAAATGAAAAGCATAAGAGTGGAACCGAACAAGTGCAGAAGGTTTGACGGGAGTATAAGGACCAAAGAAAATTCCTTCTCAAGAGCAGTGACTTCACTAGTTGGTTCCTTCCACCGCAGGATTAACCCCAGACACCCTCTAACACAATGAAATACTCACTAAGCACTTGGCTTTGATCTTTAAGAACACACAAAGGTGCGTATCAGGCTTCCCAAAAACCCACTTAGAAACCATATGCCATGTTTTAAGGAAACAATGTCACGCTTAAAGAACACTCTCTGATAAAAGATCACAAAGATGAAAGGAAGAGATTTATCTCACCATCATAAACCTATATGAATCACAATTCCTTCTTATACATCAAAATATAGCAATCCCAGAACAGAAAATACTCCTAAGTAAGAGGGCATCAATGGCACATAATTCTCATTTAAGATGGAAAGTTTCTTTCACCTTACAAATCAAGTACCAAATCATAAACAGTTAATCTAAACTTAGAGATTTCTGAAAAAACGCAAATAAAGATTGATCTAATTATAAGGGAAGATGCCATCTTTGTATCCTCTTCAATCCTCTAATTCAAAAGAACAATAACAGAGAAGAAACAGTCTCAATTCGTAGAAAAGATAAAAAAAAAAAAGTTCCAAATGAGCCAAATCTCACAAACAAACTAAAGAAAACTATCTATCGAAAGTACAACACGATTCACATAAAATCAAAAAAGATTAATCAATTAGAGATGATCCAAAGTAACAGATGAATCGGATTAGAGAGATGGGAAAGGGGATGATGAGAGAGCGTACAGATTGGTTGAAGCGCCGCGGTTGACACAGAGACGGACGAGGAGGGAGGCCAAGACGCCGGTGAGGACGAAGATGAGAGTGGTCACGAGGAAGCCCATGGCGATTCCGATCGGGGGATCGAACAGCAGAGTTGGAGATCGATCGAGAATCCAAGAGAAATCTCTGGAGCAAAAGCCCTCAAAGGCTCAAACTCAAACAGAAAGGATACTTGGGGTTGTTTATTTGCACTTTACTCCCTGATATTACTCCTATTTATAAGAAATCATATCAGTTCACAATAGGGGTAGGGACCAAAATATTTGTATTTTATAATTATATATATTTTTATATAGTATAAAGTAATAAAGTTGATTATTATTGTTATTATTATTATTATTTTCAAACCTAGAAATCAATTTAACTCTAATATTTAGTTATTGTGAAAATTTAGAATGGATTTCACACTTTTGATTCACATTGAAAAATAAGCTAAAATATTTGTTGGAATTAAGAAATAAAATCACTATTTTGCACTAAATTATAACTTTGGTATAAATTACAAAAAGTCTTTTAGAAAAGTGTTTTTTTGTGTGTGTAAAATCGGTATTTTAAATGAGAGGATGGCTTCTGTTTTATTATAAGAGAATTGATCCCATGGATCCATGGGATCATCCATGGAACCGAGCTTATGGGTGATCTCAGCTATAAATAGCGCCTCGGGATGTGTGGGTGCCACACATCTCGGAGTATCCAAAAAAGAGTACCCCGAGATGTGTGCCACCCACATATCCCGAGGCTCTATTTATGGCTGAGATCACCCATGGGTTCGGTTCCATGGATGATCCCATGGAACCGAGTCCATGAGATCAATTATCTTATTTTTATGATAGGATGTATAACTTTTGTATTTGGTTGTTTAAAAAGTGATGGATGTACACTTTTTTTGTTTGATATGTCGATGTAAATTGATATAAATTGATATATTTTTAAAATAAATTAATTGATCAAAATGTTATATTTAAATTAAAATATTTTGATTAATTTAAAATACTTAAAATTAGTATATTTTAATTATATATATATATACACACACGATTGTGATAAGGTACGATCGGCCGGATGCACTGTGTATTTCCGGTCTCCTCCCATTTGGCCCCTTGGAGCATGTTTGAAGTATTTCCAACCTTACGGATGGGAAGATCATCGAAAAATAAGCTAGCATGTCTATTTTCATAAAATTTGGTTACCGTTTGGTCCTCCACTTAACGGTTGAAATTCTGGACCGTTCATATTTCTATAAAATAAGAACCGTTAAGTGGAAGGATCAAACAGTTACCAAATTATATGAAAATGAACATGCTAGCTTATTTTTCGATGATCTTTCCATCCGTACGGTTGGAAATCCTTTAAACATGCTCCAGGGGCCCAAATGGGAGGTAGAATGCAGAATCCTGATGTAATCCGCACTATATATATATATCATATGTATGTATGTATATATATATATATATATATATATATGGTTGGATGAGCTTTCATGGAAGTCCCCATCCTGTCATTTTGGAGTGTAACTCATCCAAATATTTTGGATGACCAACTCTCAATCCAAAAATAAATAACCAACCAAACATATAAAGTAAAAAGTGTTAGATGGGGAGTTTCTTATCCCTAGATGTAACTCTTCATCCAGCTAACCAAACACTACCTGAGGTTGAACATTCTATCTTCTTTGTGAATGTTCTTTTCTCTCTGATTTTATTCCCTCTGTCTCTCTGATTTATTTTTCTCTCCCATTCTCCTTCAACACTGAAATACTAGTTATACTAAATGTTCTCATCCATAGTACTATCCCCCAAAAGCTTTTCAAGTGTTTCAACGAGCTACAATAAAACTCCAACTGTATCCTTTAATCATCCTTAACATGAGCTTCACACGGCAAATCTCATTCTATCTACCAGATTGAACTCTCATTTTCTAATTATAACTGCTTCACCGATTTTCAGTAAAGGAATCCTAAATTTTGGGATTTTAAGGTATAGATTTGGATTGAATACTTGGTGGTATGATTTTCTTGGATTTTGATTATTATTTCAGCTAATACTAGAGAGGGTATGAAGGATATATATGATTAATTGTAAAGATTAAAGCTTTGTAGAGAGTTTGAGTTCCAAATTTAGGGGAAACTCTCGTCGAATTGTTGTAGCAACTACAATACCTAGGAATTGTAATTTTTGGTATTTTTCCAAAAGACCCAAAATTTAATTCTGAATCTCCAAATAGATCGGGGGCATGTTGAAACTAAGGAAAATGGTATGGGCAAGTGTCTAAAGGCCCGAAATCGTTGATTATAGATTAAAAAGTCGACTTTTTGAGGTTTAGTTAGAATAACATGTTTTCATAACCATATCATCTCTAAACGATAGGAGATGTTAATATGTGATGTTTTATCATGTATAAGGCGTGGTAAAGGCGTTGTGGACTTGACGAGAGAGCTTGAGCCGGGTTAGTGAATAGTACATATTTACACAGAGGTGAGTGGGGTGCAGAGGAGCCCCAGATTTTTCCTCTTTTACTCATGTTTTATGATATGAGAGTATTGACGAGTATTTTTCAATACTATTTTTAGTATTTACCATAAGATTGCCCCTAGTTAGGGATGTTATATGATCTCCACAGAATTTTTAATCGACTTTTATGTGTATTGCTTGTATTTGACTGTGATGCATATTTAACTACCTTGAAATCTTGGGTGGTGGGTTAGCACTGTTTGTGACTCATGAAATAGAAATTGTACAATTGATGTGTTACATTTGAAATACAAGCTTGTATAGATTATTTGATATTGATTATAAGGCAAAAGCCACTAATGGTCCTTGTATTTTATAACTTTGTTCATTTCCAGTCCTGTACTTTAAAAATGTTCAATACTGGGCCTGTACTTTGTGTATTTTGTTCAATACAGTCCATTTTGTTGATGTGGCAGATGATTTGGCATATGACTAAAATACAAGCCTTTTTCTTAATTTTTTTTAATTCCATCTGGCTGTATTTTGCTTATGTGGCTATAATGCATACATGGGTATATGATGGCGTGGGGAAAATGAACTGCATTGAACAAAATACACAAAAGTACAAAGCCCGTGACACGTGAACATTTTTAAAGTACAGGACTGGAAATGAACAAAATTATAAAATACAGGGACCATTAGTGGCTTTTGCTCTTGATTATATGTCTGAGATGCACCCAATTGAGTTGTCCTAGTGTTTACCATGGGCTCGGTGTATGAGCTCTATATAGGTCTTTGGGACCGTAGTCGATACCACATTTGGGAGGGGTAATTTCAAAACCTAAAGCAATTATTTCTTTTAAAATCCCATACCCATACTCTTTGGGAGCATGGTACCGATTATCTTACCCTTTGGGGGCGACCGTACGTACGTGTCATATTGCTTCATGTAGTACTTCGTGCAGTTATTGCTTCATGCAGATATGGTGGGACATAGGACATGAGGGTGGGTGCATACTAGGCATGGTTGTATTTTATACACATGGGTGATGTATATGGATGATGTCATGCTGGTGTTTGCTTATATGTTGTTTTCATTGTGTTTTCTTGCTTACTTGGCATTATATCTTGATTACAAGATATGCTAATGATCAACATTATATCATGATTATTATATGAATTGACCAACATTATATGATAATTTTATACATAGGGCCAGCATGTTTTCTATGCATGTGTTATATTTATGAAATGTATATTTTCATATGTTAACCCCTCAGCGGAGATGTATTCTCTCATTGAGCATGTGTAAGCTCATTCGCCTCTTTCCATAGATCACAAGTACATCCCAGAGTAGAGGTTAGGGACCGAGATGAGGTGTATACCATATGTGCATTGTATATATGTTGTTTAGTAGGCTCTGAGCAGAAGTGTTTTTATTATATATAGTTTACACTTTCATGTCTAGGTTGTGTACTCTGACATTTTGTGTTATATGATATATGATGTTTACATAGACATGTACTCTTGTGGTTATGTTATTATGTGACAGGATGGTTTTAGTAGTTGTGAATTTTATTATTGTAATAGTACCCTGTCATATAGATTATGTTATCAGGAACAGGAAATTAAACAACTTGACCGCGACTGGTGTCAGGGATCAGTCCCGGTATTATACGGCTGGTATGGGCCGTGGGGCTGGTCCTGACACTAGGACCTCTGGGTTATTATCTTGTTTGTTTGTATATTTTGTAGAAAGGCTTTTATATGGGGATTCCCTTAGAAAAACCTCTAGAAGGTTTCTCAGCCATAGTGGTTGATTTGGTTGTATACTTTGTAGTAAGTTGAGAAATGGATACACAGGAGACCATTCACTCAAAACTCTTTTCTTTTCATCTCTTCCTCTTTCTCTCTTGTTTAGGATCCCTGAAGGCTTGCTTGATCTTGTCTGCTAGGTGAGACTCGGTTCAAGCACCGCACGGAACATGAAGAACCTCGTCGCTGACTTTTGTGCCTTTCCTTGAGCCCAGGACTTGTGCATCTTAGGAACCTCTTGCCACAGGTAGTCGCTCGGTTTCGATCCCGTGATAACCGGCTCCAGCAGAGATTTTGATGGCGCCTAGGCCAACGCTAGAGAGTTTAAAACCATGTGACCCATACTCTAGTCATAGAGGATGACATCGTTCTGAGAGCGCATGAGTCCTTGCACAACACTCTGTATGCCAAGGTTCTAGGTAACTCTCTTTCTCTTGAAGTAGCAAAGGAAAGGCTCTCTAGGCTGTGGCATGGCCTTGGAGAGTTTTTTGTTGCGGATATGTCGAATGGCTTTTTTGTGGTATGTTGCTGGTTGGAGCAAATAGTGAAACCTTTTTTATAAATGATTGTTGGACGTTGAAAGGTATGGTGCTCCATCTAATCCCCTGGAGGCCACACGTCCAATCTATCTTTGAGAGGCTAATATCTGCTATACTCTGGGTTTAATTGCATCACTTACCTGCAGAGTATTGGACCTTGGAGGCTCTGGAATCCATTGCCTCGTTCCTTGGCAAGGTTGTGACTATTGATGAAACCAACCTGACTGTCAACAAGGCTCGGTATACTAGGGTGTGCATCGAAAGGGATGTAGAAAAACCCCGCAAACGAGGGGTCTGGGTAAGTTCTTCGGATTCCAATGTTTTTGTTGTTATGTTATATGAAAGATTATTGTTTTTTTGCGACAAATGTGGGGTGGTGGTGGTAGGCTATGGAACAGAGGCTTATCAAGTGGAACGTGTCCGGAGTCATTAGGACAAGGCTAGAACCGGGCCAAGACCACCATACTCGAAAGAAAAGGATGTTTTGGTCGAGGAAGCCAATATGTCTCGTTGGAATACTATGGATTCACTACACGAGGAGGGCTAGAAGCGGACCAAGAAAGGGGTTTCGGGTTGTGGATGCTAGTTCGTAGGAGACAGGGGAGGAGTAGAGCAATGGTGGTTGGAAATTGCAACCTGGGTGGTGGCCAGGGATAACCGATACCGGCCGCTCACTTGACCCCCCACTCCGGAGCATGTGTCACTCGATCGTTCACCTCGACTGTTGGATCTTGACCACGTGGTCACTCAGAGCAAGGGCTTATGAGGCGGTCACGTGCATGGATAGGCAGGGCGTCACGGGCGCAGCAGTGCGCGGTCGTGTTAATCAAGAGAGAGAAACAATGAGGGAGGTGTGCTCCTCAATCCTCCCACCGAGGCATTGGATGCGTCGCGGGCCTTTTGTGGTGGCCATGTAGGACAGAGGAGGAAGTTTGATTATTCTGGAAGCTTCCACTCATTGTGACATGAGCATGTAGTAGAGGCTCTACCTTGGGATCAAGCTCTTGGGAAGATTAATCTTATTATTTTTATGGAAGATGGGGGAAGCCAAATGAATAACCCTCCAATGAATCTTAACTTACTTGAATACAGGGGAATGGAGACATCTAAGGTAAGTGATAATCATTTAAATCATGTTCAATGTGTTGCAGAAGCTTTGGAGAAGTATGAAAGGCAAGCAGGGAAGGAGGCAAACATGTCCGAGGTTAAGGACAACCTTGAATTCCTAGAGGAGATGAAGTTGGAAACAAAAGGATAGCCATGGGGGAGGCTGTAGGGAAATGTACATGTACAATGAAGAATCAACCCTAAAAAAGGGTCGTAGAGAGTCAGTGAGGGATCAAGTTTTTAACAAGTGTTAAGAATGAAGGTTCTCTGCTGGAATTGTCGATGAGTCTCTTGAAACAACATGGTAATTAAATTGTATTAGAATTATGATGGAATCGTTGAATTTAAGCTTTTTTTTTTATTTGTAGAAGCATGTGCTGATGAACTTAAAACCAAGAGGTTTTGTGAGAAGTTTAGAAAAGCTTGGCATAGGGTTGCGATACCATCACATGGATACTCCAGTGGAATCTTGATTTTATGTCAAAAAGACCTGGGCAAGGTAATACCTATTGCAATGTCTACTTCTGCACTACATTTAATTATTTCATTTCAGGGGGAGAAGACATGGCCGATATCTACTGTATACAATAGTTAAAGTACCAAAGAACAAAGGTAAACTTGGGAGGAATTAGCCAGCTTATCAAAGATATCGGGATCCTGAATCCTCATGGGGGATTTTAATGCAATCAGAAGGAAAAGTAAAAGACGAGGGGAGGGGAGGGGAGGGGGGAGGGGGTTCAAAGAAATATTTGATAGGTATGAAAATTAAGAATTTTAACTCTTTCATAAGAAACAACAATTTGGTAGAATGAAAATGCTCAGGATCCCCCTTCATATGTAATAACTAGAGGAGGAATCTAGAGTATGGTCTAGGCTTGATAGGTTTATAGCAAATGGATTTTGGAATTAAAATGTAGTGAGCTATCATATAGAGCACTTACCTAGATGTCACTGAGACCATAATCATATCTTTTTAACTTGTAATTTCTAGAATCTCAGAGGAACCAGACCTTTTAGGTTTGATAATCATTGGATCCAATCATCACAATGATTAAACATTGTAGAGGGTATATGGATATGGGAGGAATTGTTAATCCCATGCATGAGTTTGGTCATAGATGTTATAATTTGAGAAGAGATCTCATTAGAAATTGTAGGAGTATGTCAAAGAAATTAGAAGAAGTAAGGGGCTATAGAAAAAGAAATCTTAATGGCCGATCAAGAGGAAACTGAAGTAAATAGAGGAATAGATAATTAGATAGATTAAGAGACAAAACACAATTCAATGGGCACAAAGATCCAGAAGTCAATAGTTAAAAAAATTGGCACAATAACTCAAATTTTTTTCATTAGACTGTTAGAAACCACAGGAGTAGGAATAAGATCAACTCAATCAGGAATGAAAATAATGAACTAGTTTCAAATCCAAAGGAAATAGAAGAAAATTTTATAAATTTATATACTTACTTATGGAGTAACAGAGGACAGTGGAATGTGGAAAGACTTGTGTAGGAACTTCCAGAGGACCTTCCAACCCTCAGTGAAATACAAGGGAGGGAGCTCACCAAACCAATCTTAAGGTATAAGGTGTTTAAAGCTTTGAAATCAATACCAAGATGTAAATCTCCAAGACCTAATGGCTTAAATGTTGAGTATTTTCTTGCATTCTGGAAGCATGTAGGTGAATCCATTGTGAAGCCAGTGTCTTATTCTTTTTCAGCATACTTACCTAGAATTTGGAATCAAATGCATAGACCTGTCAGGACGGGCCAGCGGGGCGGGCCAGCCCGCGGCCCGCCAAAACCCGCCATTTGGCGGGGCGGGGCGGGCCGGCCCGCCATTTGGCGGGCTGGCAAAATGCCAGCCCAACCCGACCCGCCATGGGCTGCGGGTTGGGCGGGCCAGCCCGCCATAATTTTTTTTTTTAATTTATATTTATTTGAATGGAGAACACCCCTATTATAACATTCATTTACATTCAATTCACTTATAAATTTAAGAGGGATCTCATTCATGTAAATACAATAAAAACACCTCTAATAAACCCCCACCATAAATCCCCTAGCAAAAGAACATATCTACCGATTAAATCACCATTATAACTTTCCATAAAATAGTTGAGAGAGAGAGAAATTTTGTTTTCTTTCCTACCGCTCCTATCTTCTAAATTTCCCAAACTCCTCTCTATAAAAAAACTCCCTCTCTTCTCTATAACCTCTGCATCCTCTCTCTTTCTCTCTCTCTCTCAACTAAGCAGCAAAGCAAAGGAGATGGGAAGGAAGAAGAGCCTTTAAAATTCCATTAAAATCTACTTCTCCAAGCTAAAGAAACCAACTCTTCATAAGAGATTCACCCAAATGTCAATCCGAGAAGAAGGCTAAGAAGGACAAAGAGATTCACCCAAATGTCACATAGATTAGAGTATGAAATTTTGAAAACATGTTTTCTTTTCCATCCTTACCTTCAATCTCTTGAAGGTCTACAGCCCGTCGTTCTTCTCCCACTCCGGTCCTAGTCGTTGAAGAATGGTGGCAATGGCGATGAGTCAAGAGTCTCCGATGAGTCGACGAACATTCTCCTTCTCACCGCGTGACTCGTGAGGCACTGAGGCGTGAGTTGAGTCGCTCATGAGTCGTGACTGTGTGTTGTTAGGGTTATAGGGAATTAGGGATTTAATTTTACTCTTTTAGATTTTCAGAAGTGTACTTTTATTTTTCAGTTTTTAATTTTTTTTTTTTAATATTTTAAGGGGCGGGCTGGCCCGCCCAAAGCCCGCCCCGCCCCGCCCAACCCGCGGCCCGCCGTGGGTTGGCCCATGTAGGCCCGCCTCCAAGCGGGCCTACAAAAGGCCGGCCCAACCCACCCCTTTTAGCTGGCGGGGCGGGCCGGCCCGGCGGGCTGGGCCCGAATTGACAGCTCTACAAATGCATATCTGTGTAATACCAAAGAATGATAAACCCCTAATATGTTAAGGATTATAGGCCGATATTACTATACAATATAAATTATAAGATAATCACCAAAATTATGGCCAGTAGAATTAAGTTATCATTACAATCACTCATTGGAAAGAAGCAGGCAATATTCATACAAGGAAGACTGATTTTTGATAATATAATAATGACACAAAAATTGGCTCATACCTTAAAAAAGAATACCCAAGATCTCCTAACTAAGATGGACATGGAGAAAACATATTCATGAGATGTGATACTATTTTAGTTGTACTAACTTAAATGAACTTACCTAGTAAATGGATAGCTTTGGTTAAGGCATGTATTAAGTCCTCTACATTAGCGTTTATTATAAATGGGAGAGTTGGCAGATGGGTTAAACCGGCAACATGCATTTGATGGGGCAACCCCATCTCCCCTTACTTGTTTATCCTAGTGTCTCAAGTAGTAACAAATATCTTGAACAAAACACAATCCATGAACCTCCTGAGGGGTATTAGAATAAGTGAATCCTTAATTGTAAACCACATACTTTATGTTGATGATATACTTATATGTTGTAGAGCCAGTAGGAAGGAGGCTAAGGCCTTGAATATGTGTTTAAAATTATATTCAAACCTTATTGGACAAAGAACAACTTGTGGGAATCGAAAGTGTATTTTCCATCTTGGTTGAACAGGAGGATAAGAAAGTCTATATCTGAAGAATTACTTAATTTAAGAAATGGAACCTTTCCTTTTAATTACCTAGGTAGCTTTGTTTCTCCTTTTAGAATTCCTTTAGCTAGATTCCAACCTATGATTGAATTTGAGGAATAAAAAAAAGCTAGCTCACTGGAAGGCCTTACATTTGTCTATGGCTGGTAGAGTGACCATTGCCAACTCTATTATAATGACACTCCTTGTTTATGGACTCAATACATATGCCATACATGACACTATACTTGAAAAAATATCCAAGCTTGTTAGAAAGTTTATTTGGTGTGGTAATAGTAAGGGTAGTGGTGTCCATCTTATTAGATGGAATATAGTTTCAAGCACAAAAGCAAAGGAAGGACTGGGTGTTAAAAATCTTAAACATATGAGAACAACTGTATTACCTAAACATGTATTTAAGTTATTGAATTATGATGACAGTTTCTGGGTGAAGTTCATGACATTTAAGTATGGACCCATGAAAATATGGGATGATGCCAAACTTGTTAATGTGTCATGGACCTTTAGAATAATGAAAAATATTGCTAGCATGATTAGAGGACACATTTTCCTAACTAAAATCCTAAATACAGACTCTATTCTATCAAATCCATGATTTTTTAATATTCATATTCAAATGAAGCCTACTTTTATCAATGTGGATTAAAACTTAACAAATGTGCAGGTTGGACAATTACTAGATAATGGACAATGAGATTGGGATATTATTGATGATATCTTCCCAAGCTTCATGGTGAACATGATGAAGAATAAACATGTGGAACAAACACCAGGATAAAAAGAATGGAGATCAGAATATAGAACTGAAGGAAAAACCTTAATAGTTGGAATTTATGATACTCTGAGAACACTAAACTGTGAGCCACATTGGCAGGGATGGAAATATTTATGGAAACTGAAGGTAGCTCCCAGAAATAAGACATTTCTCTAGAAATTAATTCATGGGAAGCTACCTATAAAGCAACATTTATACAATCTGAATATAGGACATGATGACCCATGTTTGTTATGTAAACTTGAAAGTAAAACTACTAAACATTTGCTTTGTGAGTGCAGAATGGTGTAACAGGTATGGAATAAAGTTAGAAATGGAGGGCACTTAATGTAGGCTGTCATTGATAGTGACACACTAAAAGGAGATTGTATCAAGAGAAGGCCAATGCTGAAAAATAGAGTGTCAAATGATGATTTTATCATAATAGGAAATATCTTGCGACAAATTTAGAAGGCTAGGTGTAACTTGGCCTTTCAAAATGTAGTATTTGATCCAATCTTCATTGTAAGTAAGAGCACAGTGATGACAAAGCAATATCAAAACGAGGAACATAACATTGAAGAAGTGGGAGAGAAAGTTGGGAGATGATGGCTAAGGGAGAATCTAAGAGTGCTGCTCTACACTGATGCCTCATGGGAGGCAAGGTCCTTAACAACAGGTATAGGATATGCAATTATTACTAACAAAGGTTTTTTTATGCTATACATGGTCAAAAAGATGTAAACTTGCATCAGTATTTGAAGGAGAGTTGATGGCCATGAAAGTGGGAATTAAGATGCTGATTGAGATATGGATCACTTAAGCCCAGATATATACAAATAATCAGTTTATTCCTAGGCTGATGCATATAGAGGTGGACAACTACAATAGGAGAACAAGAGAAGTTATTGAGTCATGTTGTAGAAGGCTTCAGAAGCTACAAAACAATAAAGTACGCTACATCCCAAGGGAGGAGAATGAATGTGCAGATGCACTAGCAAGAATGACAAGGTTAAATGGTGATAATAGCTATAGAGAGACCTGGGAGATGCCAATTTGGCTCATGGAGAACTTTACTAAACTCAAGTAGGTTATAATAGTTAGTTGAACTTCAAGCTCTTTATACCCAAAAATAAAAAATAAAAATAAAAAATAAAAAATAAAGAGAAAAATGTTTTCTTTCATTGTTCTTCAAAATTAGATTCTATGGTATTGGGGATCTCTTCAACGCTTCAAAGAGAGGTTGTCTTGTTAGGATTGAAGTATAAGAGGTTGATGGTGGAAATATACTATTGTTTGTTAAAAAAAAAGTATTACCATACTCTCTTATTCTAATTTCTCATCTTGACAGTGGATTATTGCTTGCCAACCTTGCACGTAGATATAAACATGTTATGGCGATGTTTGCTTGAATTCTTGTGGAATATTATTATAAACTTGCGCCTTTGTTTATATTGAAATTAATAATGGTAGGTGGTGATTCAAATAATTTTTACATCGACTTTATTTTTTAAAAAAAATCTAAATATCTTTGATCACACGCTTTAAATTCATTGCGGTGTTGGATTTAGATTGGTAAAAAAAAAACACTAAAATTTAAAATTATCTGACTTAAAATCAATAAAAAGAAAAATTCTCAACTCACCTAAAAATATAAAATAATAATTTCATAAATTTGTTATTAAAAACAATTTTATAATAATAAAAACATAATTTTTTTTTATTTGGATAAATAAACAATTGAAAAATTAAACATAAACTATTATGTTAATTTTGCCTCTTTCTCAGTCACGGCTCCAAATCCATCGCTCAAAACCCTTGCCTTCTTCATTCATGGCCTCCTCCTCGTCGACCGCTCCTCCTTCGACTGGCCACTACGAGGTCCCATGGGTGGAGAAGTACCGGCCAGCAAGGGTCGCCGACATCGTGGGCAACACCGACGCCATCTCCAGGCTCCAAATCATTGCCCGCGAAGGCAACATGCCCAACCTCATCCTCGCCGTAAGTCCTAACATCTCTCTGCCATCCTCAAGCTTCTTTGATCTTCAAGAGTGAACCATAGTCATGCATTCGCTGTTATTAGGGTTTATGAGAGAAACTAAGATGGCATACGGTCGTACAGATTGTTATTAGGGTTTATTGACATGCAAATTGTGTTATAGCCATGGAAATTGTAGGGGTTTTAAAGAAAAAAAAACAGTTTTTTAAGCTGGGTGGTGTGTCGTTGGCTATTGTTAGGGTCCTCCTGGAACTGGAAAGACTACGAGCATACTTGCCCTTGCACATGAACTCTTGGGGCCTAACTACAGGGAGGGAGTTCTTGAGCTGAATGCATCAGATGACAGGTGAAATTCTGGTTATTCTTATATTTTGATTGGTAAAGTTTTGATTTTGCCTACGTTTTGCTCTTGGATGTTGCATTGTTGTGATCCTGTGTTATGCAGGGGCATTGATGTGGTGAGGAACAAGATCAAGATGTTTGCACAGAAGAAAGTGACCCTTCCGCCTGGCAGGCACAAGATAATCATTCTAGATGAGGCAGACAGGTAGTTTATTTGTCCTTTGTTGAAATTTTGGGGAGAAAAATGTAGTTCATTTCCTCTTCAAAGTAGTCATTTGTGTCGTTTTCTTGTACCATGGCGAGAATTATGCAGCATGACATCTGGAGCACAACAAGCATTGAGAAGGACAATGGAGATATATTCAAACACCACGCGATTTGCTCTTGCGTGTAACACTTCGTCAAAGATCATTGAACCCATTCAGAGTAGATGTGCTCTTGTTCGTTTCTCTAGATTGTCTGATGAAGAGATCCTTGGGCGACTTATGATAGTGGTAGAGGCTGAAAAGGTAATATTTACACATTTGCAACATGTTTCATCTATATTTTTATGTGCAAATTGAATGAACCGGGATATAACCAAGTGACATGGTAGTCTTAGTTTGAAGCCTTTGATAAGTCTCCATTTTGAAGATGAAACTATGATATTTTCTTCTCAACAATAAATGAACTAGATAGTTTCATTTTGTGACAAACAAATCCCTTATTTTTTTTAATATCTAATTTGACAAAGATGACTTTTTTTTTTAATATCTATTATTTTCATTTTTCACCGACATCGTTAGATATCATAGTCAAGTCCTATTTTACGTGATCTTGTGTTATTTGATAAGCATCCTTTTTTGTGAGATATTTTAGGCGCCATGTATTAGTGTTTATACACCCAAATATATATTCTATCCACTTGGTTCTCATACCATCTCTTTTAATTTTCTTTGAGACGTATAACCTATATGCCACTTGGTCAAAAAGTTTTTGTGTGCTCAAAGATTACTATCAATAAATCCTCATTTTGGTTTTACATGAGGGTGTACAGGTCTGGTATTGGTGTCTTTTGCTGTCTTACCTATGCATAGGATCAGAAACAATGTTAATGTATTGAATATGGAAAGCAATATTTCTAGTAGCAGTTAGGAAACATCAGCACCAGAACGTAGACTAGATTAAGTATCATCCATGATTGATAGGAGGGGGGATGATAAGGAATTGTTGGTCGATTTTGGTATATCAGGCTTTAGTCAAAATGAAGTATCTGGGGTTGCATGATCTAGTAACTTATATTCAGTTTCGAGAAATGAATCTGGTCTTAGGAACAGAAATGATACTATTGTGAAATAAGTGTATAATGTGATTTTACCTTTTCAATTGACAATGGCATCTCATTAATAGTGGTTTTAATTGGAGAAGGTATGTGGACAAATTGAATGATTTTCTATAATGAAAACCCGATATTGTTCTTTTTGGGAAAAAAGAACGCTAGGGACAAAGGAAGTTACACTCCTTGTATCATGTAACTGTAATTAAAGTTAGAATATGTTTTAGTCTTGATTTGGAAGATGTCCATGTGTATGAAAACCAGATATCGTTCTTTCTTGGGACATGTTGGTATTTTGAACAATTTTTTATATTGAAAGCCAGATATTGATCTTTCTGGAAACACTAGGGAGAAGGGAAGCTACTCCCATTGTATCATGTAACTGTAATCAGAAGTGGAAGGAAAATGTTTTGGTCTTGATTTGGGAGAAATCCGTGTGTATGATAAAGAACAACATATAATAGACAAAGAGAATTTCACTTTATGAACTTTACCCAGAAACTTACATGATTTGATTTGATTTCCTTATCTCCTGTTAAGACTTATTGAGGCTCGTCCTTAATGCACTTATTTGATTCAAGTCTTTCCCTTTTTTATCTCTTAGACGTGCTATCTTGTATATTTTCTTTTCTCTTTCTTGTGTTCCTAAATTTTTTATACAAATCGGCTAGGGATTTGCCTCGGGCCTCACTATCCGCTTTTTTGGGCTTTTTTTTTTTTCCATTTTATACTTTTCAAAGGCTTCCCCATCCTTAGTTGTGGGTAATTTCTTATACCAATATCTTTTCTCTTTAATAGCCTTTTGAACCTTTTCATTCCACCACCACGATTCCTGTGATCGAGGTCCTAGTCCCTTAGAGACCCCTGGGAGCTCCCTCCCTATCTTTTCATACGATTCGCCATCTTCTTCCATAAAATGTTTGCATCAGCTTTCATGTTTGTGCCTCCCTCTTCCAATATTTTATTCTTAAATGCTAATTGGTTGGTTTCTTTAAAATCCATCATCTAATCCTACTTTGCTTAACCCTTCTTTCTATATTAAATTTATGTTCAAAATTAGATGACATGGATCGTTACTTTACAAAAATTGATGCTATCATATTTATTTTCTATTCTCTATTAAACATTTGCAGGTCCCTTATGTGCCAGAAGGATTAGAAGCAATTATTTTCACCGCTGATGGTGATATGAGGCAGGCTCTGAATAACCTGCAAGCTACTTTCAGTGGATTTCGATTTGTCAATCAGGAGAATGTTTTCAAGGTTAGTCTTCACAACCATATGTTTCCGATATTACCTTAGATTTATTCATTATGATTATCAAATCTCTTCTTCCTTGGGGTTTAGGTCTGTGATCAGCCTCACCCATTGCATGTCAAGAATATGATCCGCAATGTGCTCGAGGGGAAGTTTGATGACGCCTGCTTTGCTCTGAAGCAACTCTACGACCTGGGCTATTCTCCCACTGACATTATCACTACACTATTCAGAATCATAAAAAACTACGACATGCCTGAATACCTGAAATTGGAATTCTTGAAGGTTAACCTTTCAAGCACTTGTTTCCTTATCAAGTTATTATATATACACATAACAATTTCTAAGATTTACCCCTTAAGCAGGAGACGGGGTTCGCACACATGAGAATCTGTGATGGAGTCGGCTCGCTTCTTCAGCTCTCAGGTCTCTTGGCAAAGCTGGCTGTTGCCCAGCAAACCGCAAAAGCTTTCTAAATATATCTAACCTCATTTACGACATGTATGTGTGCTCTCACTAGGGTTTTTTTTATATATTTAAATTAGCATCATCCATACAGTTCTGAAAACTTGACATCATCAATCAAAACTTTGCCTTTTTATATTTATCAGTTCCTAAACAGTAAGATCATTTACCCGACAGGTGGGGTTTATAGTGTCAGACATTATACAAAATTTGGCTTTTATTCAGTCTCGCGACTGTCGGTGATTAACTTATACTCTAGGTTCCAATCCATCACAGCTGGCTCGTATCATAAAGCACACTGTATAATAATACCATGGCATGATCTAGAGCTCAGAAGGTACTATTCTGATTGCATTTGATGTTCTCATGTTCACTTACATGCAAGTTACATTTTGATCACCACCAGGGACTCTGATTTCCAGTTGGCTATTTCCTTTTCATCCCATTGAATGCTTTAGATATGCAAAACCAGAATGAACTGGTTTTCCAAGAACAACTCATGTGAAAATGCTAGAAATGTTGAGCATCACATCAGAAGCCAGACTTTGTATGCCAGTATGCCAAACTCTGAGGATCATATCACATGCAATCTGAAGAGTGTGGAAGAAGACAAACATAGTCTTTCAGCATGGCCCCTGTTTTACAATTCAGTTGTGTACCTATTTGTACCTATTTGTCTGGAATGGAAAAAAATATATATATATATAAAAAAATCTACCCTTATCTTTGACAAATCCACATCCACAGTCTAATGTTGGTGTGTGTCAGTGTTATATGGTTCTTTTGGTTCACATTTGATGTGTGCATAGCCAGAAGTGCTTGATTTTTTTTTAATTATTATTATTTTTTATTTTTGATATATGGGATAAACCCGTCCACAGAGGATGTCAAGGAGTGTGATTTTAGATAACAAGCATTCTTGATTCCTCATCATGGGCTTATAGAATGTATGGGGACTTAAATTTGGGAGTTTTGTGTAACTCCTCCGTTATTAAGGAGGCATGGATTTAAATCCTCACCAAATGAATTATGTAACGCACGGGATCTAAAATATCGCTGGATTAATGGGAATGGGAATGGGAACGGGAACGGGAACGGGAACGTTTGAATTGATTTCCAGTTTTTTTTTTTTTTTTTGAAGATTTATACATATTTAATATCTTCAATTATCTCCAAAGAGAGAGAGAGTTTGATGGGACTTGTCTGAAATTTGTCACTATTTAAGTCACTGAGACACACAATACTTTTGCATGGGTTGATGGTGATGCCAATAGCAACAGAGATGGGGATAGCATAGAGCATGGGATCCCAATTACCCATTAATGACTTACAATTTGCAAAATCTCTAGCAAATAATTACACTAGGCTAATCATGGAAGCCAATTAAAAAGATTGACAAATTAGTAAAATTCAAAATTAATGAAAGGCATTAATTAGGACAACCCATCAAGCATTTCATTCATTGTACCATTCATTGCAAGCAAAACAAAAACAAATTAAAAATAGAAAAAATATCAAAATGTCTAAATTCAATAAATTAATCATGTATTATTACAATATATATATATATTATATGTGTGTGTAGGTGTAGGGTAACAAGTATCAAGAAGTATATATCAAAAGGTTGTGTTTTTTTTTTCAAAAGGTTTGACTCCAGAGAGGGGTGCATTGGTGCACTAAGTCAGAGAGTGGCCCCTCTCACCTCCTTCTCTCTCTCTCTGGCCATGCAGACAAAGCCAAAGAAGAACAGCAGAGAAACATCCAAGTGGAAAAAGCTATACACCTTTTCATCTTCTTTTTTCTTTTTTCTTTTTTTCTAAAAAGTTTCTTTCTTTCTTTCTCTTTATCTATAATCTATCTATCTATCATCCTTATGTCTATCTATCTATCTATCTATCTATCTATCTATTCCATTGAGTACGTATGATGTTTTTGGACCTTTGCTTTTTTGTGAAGATGGTGGTCAACCATGGTTTGAAAGGAGTAACTAGTTTTCTCTTCTCTTCTCTTCTACTTTTTTTGTTTTATACTGGCTTCTTCTTTCTTCCTCTCTTAATAGTGTTCTCATATCCTCTTTCTCATCACCTCTATCACATCTCTCAATCTCCTTCCTTTTCTTCTTCTAGCTTCCTTCTTTAGTAGGGTTAGGGTTCAAGAGCAAGAGAGAGAGAGAAGAAGCAGAAGAAGTGGAAGAAGAAGGGGGGAGAGAGAGAGAGAGATAGAGGGTTAGAGGGGAGGAAAGGAGGGATTTTGGGTGGGGAGGAAGAGGAAAGGAGGGATTTTGGGGGGAGAGAGAGAGGAAAGGAGGGATTTTTGGGTTAATATATTTGGAGAAGTTTGATGAGTTTTGGGGGATTGTTCGAGGGGGGAACGGGTGCAAGAGAGGTAGCAGCATACGGGAGCTCCGCCATGGCGGGCGGGCAGCAGCGGCTTGTCCAGAAGAATGCATTCAGCTCGCCGGCACTGTCCCTCGCGCTGGTAAGCTCGAATAAGCTTGAAACTGTTCTTTCTCTTCGCCAATCCTTGGATTTCATTGCTTTTTTGGTAGAGAACGAACTCGGAAAGGAACCCCATGGCGGCCATTGGAGGTGCTGGTTTGGATTCGATGGAGAGGAACAACGGCGTTAACAATAGGGAGGATGAGATTGAGAGCCGGTCCGGGAGTGACAACCTTGAAGGCAACTCCGGCGATGATCTCGATCAGGATAACCCTCGTAAGCGGAAGCGATACCATCGCCATACTCCTCAGCAAATCCAAGAGCTTGAAGCGTATGCACTCCTAATTATCACTCTCAATCCCTTTTTGATAATCAATCTCTTCATGGTTGGTTTCCAATGGAGGTTTGAATCTCAGGCTCTTCAAAGAATGCCCTCATCCCGACGAGAAGCAAAGGCTTGAGCTCAGCCGAAGGCTTTCCCTTGAGAGCCGCCAGGTCAAGTTCTGGTTCCAAAATCGCCGTACCCAAATGAAGGTCCATAGATCTTCTTCTTCTTCTTCTTGTTCATCTTTTTTCCATTTCATGTTGTTTTCTTGAAATTTTCCTAGAATTTTTGTTTTTGTGTGTGTGTGTGTGTGTTTTGGATTAACAGACTCAGATTGAACGGCATGAGAACACTATCCTCCGGCAAGAGAATGACAAGCTCCGAGCGGAGAACATGTCAATGAGAGAGGCCATGAGAAATCCCATGTGTAACAACTGCGGCAGCCCGGCGATGATCGGTGAATCCTCTTTGGAGGAGCAACACCTTCGAATCGAGAATGCTAGACTGAAAGAAGAGCTTGATCGAGTTTGCACACTCGCCGGGAAGTTTCTCGGCCGGCCTGTGTCTTCACTGACCGGACCGAATGCTTCTCTGGAGCTCGGAGTCGGAAACAATGGGTTTACTAGCTTGAACTCCATGTCTTCCTTGCCGGAGTTCACTCCTATTGGATCGAGCCCACGGATTGATAGGTCACTGGAGAGGTCTATGTTCTTGGAGGTGGCATTGAGTGCCATGGATGAGCTTGTGAAAATGGCACAGATGGAGGAGCCACTCTGGCTTCCGAGCTTAGACGGCGGTGGGAAGGAGACACTGAACTTTGACGAGTATCACCGGGTTTTCCCTCGCTGCATTGGAATCAAGCCTGCTGGATTTATCTCCGAGGCCTCGAGGGAGACCGGGATGGTGATCATTAACAGCTTGGCTCTTGTCGAGACTCTCATGGATGCTGTGAGTTTCCTTTGATTCATTGTCTTCTATTCCAGTCTTGTGAGTTACTAAATTTGCATCTATGAACTGCAAGTAGATAAATATCTGTTGATCAATTGATTTACAGACTCGTTGGGCGGACATGTTCCCTTGTATAATTGCGAGAGCAGCCGTTACCGACATTATATCCAGTGGAATGGGTGGAACTAGAAATGGTTCTTTGCAGCTTGTGAGTAGATGAATGTGCATGGTTTTGACTGTTAGTTTTCTGTCTTTGTTTAGTTGACTGATCTTGATTGAGTTGAATTTGATGGTTAGATGCGCGCCGAGCTGCAAGTTCTATCACCATTGGTACCGATCCGAGAAGTTAACTTTCTTAGGTTCTGCAAGCAGCATGCTGAAGGGATATGGGCGGTTGTTGATGTTTCCATCGATGCCATCCGGGAGAACAATCCTCCGCCCGGAACCTCATTCACAAGCTGTAGGAGAATGCCTTCTGGTTGCTTGGTGCAAGACATGCCCAATGGCTATTCCAAGGTATATATATATTTCTACATAACTAAATTATGCTCTTCAAGATTGAGATTATTTTAATGATGCCTCATGTCTTTGTGCTGTATGTATCTATACTATTTTCAAGTTAGATTCCATCAGTGAAAACTTTCTATCTCTTGTTCATGCTTGCTTGTATGCGCACTCATGTGGTTTCTTTGCTCTAAATTTTCAAGAAAGTGGGAATGGGGATGAGGAATGAATGAAGTATGAATTAAGTGTATATGGTTTGAATAACAGGTGACATGGGTGGAGCATGCTGAGTATGATGAAACAGCGGTGCACTTGCTGTACCGTGGGTTGCTGCGGTCCGGGATGGGCTTGGGCGCTCAGCGGTGGCTCGCAACTCTCCAGAGACAGTGTGAATGCCTTGCCATTCTGATGTCCTCCTCGGTCGTCTCCCAAGACCCCTCTGGTACTTTCTTGATACACAAACTAATTAATCGGCACTGTTTAGCTTAGCCCGGACAATGTCGCGACAATATCGCGTAATATTTCCTTTTGGATTCATTCTAACTCCGACTTTTGTCGTTGTATTTACTCTGTTCATTAATTCGGTGCTGCCTTTAGCTTGTTTTCTTGTATCTGTACATGTAGATATATATAGATTATAATTATTAGAGTTTTATATGATGTATGGTTTGTGTAACGCAAACACCGACATATTGTAGCTATAACACAAAGCGGACGTAGGAGCATGCTGAAGCTGGCACAGAGAATGACTGCAAACTTCTGCGCGGGTGTGTGCGCATCCTCAATACAGAAGTGGAGCGAGTTGCGCATGCCGGGGGTTGGAGAGGACGTTAGTGTGTTGACAAGGCAGAGTGTCGATGATCCTGGGGAGCCTCCTGGTGTGGTCCTCAGTGCCGCAACGTCTGTTTGGCTGGCTGCCTCGCCACACCGAGTTTTTGACTTCCTCCGTGATGAGCGCATCCGCAGTGAGTGGGACATCCTCTCTAACGGCGGCCCTATGCAGGAGATGGCCCACATTGCCAAGGGCCAGGATAACAGCAATGCCGTCTCCCTCCTCCGTACTGCTGTAAGCAAATTCGATCCCATTATTATTATTATTTTTTTGCAATCTAAAAGCTTAAGCTGATAAAAATGTTTATATATAGACGGGAGGTACAAATCAGAGCGGTATGTTAATACTGCAAGAGACGTGTATGGACGCATCGGGATCGATGGTGGTGTACGCGCCGGTGGATATCCCCGCAATGCATACTGTTATGACCGGCGGTGACTCGTCCTACGTCGCCCTCCTCCCCTCCGGCTTCGTCATTCTCCCCGACAGCCCTGGGAACAGCAATGCAGCTACTTGTTCTGGTTCACCGACGGTCCAGGGCGGTGGAGGAGGATGTTTATTAACAGTGGCATTTCAGATACTGGTGAACAGCCTGCCGACAGCGAAGTTAACGGTGGAGTCTGTGGAGACAGTGAACAACCTGATTGGATGCACTGTTGAGAAGATCAAAGCTGCTGTTCTTCAGTGTGAGAATTGAATTAAAATCATATTTTAACTTGATTAGTTAATTAATTAGCTTGATCAAAATCAAATAAGTGATATGATGATAGTGTTTACTGTTGCTGTGGAGCTGAGTCAAGAACGAACCCATGCAAATTATATAAAACATATATATATAGCTGATAATGTCTTTTATTTTTGTATAAAAGAAAGAAAGGTGAAAATAATGAATGTGGTGGTGGTGGTGGTGGTGGTTCGGGTATTGACTCAAATAAATTTCAGTTGATATATATATATATATATATATATATATATATATATATGTTTGTTTCTTGAATTCTTTGACTGTGTGGTGTTGTGAATCTTGTGATGTTGGAATTAATTGAGATTGAATTGAAGAATGAATTGTTTTGTATTTTAATTAAATTTTTTTGGAAGTGTATTTTGTTGGAATGTGTGAAGATTGGTGTCGGTAGGAGGAGAGGATGGTGATTGTGAGGTGGTGTGGGGTTTGTGAATGAATGGTGGTGATGGATGGCTTTGGCTTGTGATGGGAGGAGGCATTTATTAATGGTATGGCTGGCATTACAGGGTGGCTCATTTAATGCAATGCTGCTGTCTTGGCTATGCTTTTCTTTTCTTTTCTTTTGTCTTGGTGAGTGGAATGCTTTGGCTTCCATTCTTGGGTTTTTTTTTGGTAGAATAGAGGATACTTGTGCATCTAGAAAGATATATATATATATATATATATAGAATCAAAGTTGAATCTTCTTACTTATTATTATTATTAGGAAAAATAACAAAAAGTCCTTGGCACTATTTCATTACTGTTGTCAGGGACCGAAATACACCCTAAAACCTAAACAATAAACACCCCCAAGGACCCAAAAGTAAATGATAAAAAGTCAAGGGATTTTTTTGCTACTTACCGGTTATTATTATTATTATTATTATTATTATTTATAAAATAAATAAATTATATTTATTAAACAATAAACAAATATGTAACTCATATAAAGATAAGATCCCTTGATGGATTAGATATAAAGAGGTATAATGAACCAACAGTCCATTGGTCAATTGGTATCTGTTAAAATGAAGACTTATTATGTGGATAAATTTGGGATTGCATCTCTATTTTTATAAGGTGAGGGTCATGTATGGTATTGTTCTTCTATGGACTAACTTAAGATCAAACGGCTATGTTTGTTCACGTTCTTGACTTACCTTCGTGGGCGTTCTCTTTGTCAAAATATAAAATAAAAAAGGTATGGTGACCCTAACTTCTACATTCCTAAGAATTATCAAACTCTATCTTTGGAGGATGGTCGATTTTCTTGAATGAATGTTAGACTTCTTGTTTTACATGATTATTTTTTAAACTATTAAAAAATAATTTATTTTTTTTTATAATTTTTTTTTCTTGTCGATGCTAAATGGTGAACTCTAGAATATATGATTATTATAAAATATCATTTGGAGTTTTTTGTTCTGGGATCTTTGACGGCGGAGAAGTTTGAGAGGAGCATGAATAAATATAAAATAAAATAATAATTTTATTAAAATTACAATTTAATATTTTCCAAAGATATTAAATTAAATAAATAATTTAAAAAATACAAAAAATGTAACATAATAATAATAATAATTAGTTAAAATGTATGAATGGAGGATGTATTTATTTATTTATTTTGTTTCATGCATGGCATGCAAAAATACTGTTTGTTAAAAGTTGATTAGTTGGATTTTCACGTGGGGAATGCTCCCCAACAACCGCGCCATGCAATTCATGCACGCGTGCCGCGATCTACCATTTTTTTTTATTTTTTAAAAAAAGTTATTTTTTGGAGATTCACTACATGATGTCACTCTGAAATTAAGCAAGAATCTTACTATTAAAAACAGCTCCCTTATTGCACATCTATCTACAAGGTTATATATAATTTTGATTTTAAATTATTTTTTAAACATTAAAAAACTAAATTCAGATTTGCAGATTTTTTTAATAATTTTAAAAATGTAAAATTATAATTATTTTATATAACTATTATTTTAATAAAAACCGTAAATAACACAAAAAAAGTAAAAACATTTATTATTATATAATTATTTTTTTTTATAAAATCATGGGCAATAGAATAGCTATTTTAATGAGTGATGATTCCATGATCTCAGTTCCATGGGAGTAACCACGAAACTGAGATGTGGGTAAAAGATAACCACTACGACTCTAGTTTTAAAGCAACTATGGTGTTGACTTATAAACATGCCTCGAGATGTGTTTTCCTTGCACCATTATGTGGCTATTCTTTACCCACGTCTCGGTTCCGTGATTACTCCCATGAAACCGAGACTATAAGATTACCACTCTTTACCAATGTACTTTAATCAGAGTATATTGCTTTTAGTCTTTTAGACATGAGTTCTGGTTCCGGATACAACTACAAACATTTTTAAAATTTTGAAACTATTTAAATAATTATAAGATTGAGGAAAAATCATAGCCATTCAAACCATCTCGAGATGATGTTGATGATTTGAGAAAAACATTAATGTAAACCTAGTTTATACAATTAACATTGATTAAGATCATATGCAGGTTCTTACTTATAAATAGAACACCATAGTTATAAAAATAAATTTAAAATATGCAAAGGTTCTACTGATTATACTGCAATTTAAAACTACCATAAAAACTTAATCTACTAAAAATTAGTTACCAATCCACTTTGCCAGGTTAAAACATATCATAGGTTTCTTTTGACACCTATGCCATATCAATGCAGTAAAGACAGATAATCTTGGATTATATATTAATAAGAAAAAGATTTAACTGTCTTATTTCCTTATTAAGAGCTAGACTTCATAAAATTAGTTTAATCTGGATTAGCTTATTTCTAAAATTAAATGTAAAACATAAAAAGAAAAAGAAACCTAAGAATGCTGTCATCTTAATTTTTGAACAGTGCTTCTTACCGACTAAAATTCCCAAAAATGGTTCCTGAAACAGTTGATACTGTGTTGGGATCATCAACACACGCATCTCGAGGCACCATCAACGGTTTCGGAAACTGTTTTCGGGAAACTTAGTCGGTAAAAATATCTTTTCTCATCCCAACCTACCCTTGTTCTCTATTCAAACACTGCCCTAGCTATCATTTGAACAAGCAATTTCAACAAGGAAATTGGTTCTATAGTTTACAAAACAATAATTATAAGCAAAGTCAAGTGAAAACAAGTAATGGTAATAAGGGGATGTTGTACTCTCATATGTAAAAAGAAATTTCTCATCGATCATCATAGACCCATAAAGATCAATCAATCAATATAAGGGAAACAATTTTGATATAATTCAGTCAATTTGAAAAGATTTATTATCCTTCCATTTCTAGTCCTTCACTTAATCCTACCAACATGAGAAAGGGACAAATCATTGAGATGTGTGGTCAAGCACATTTCCTTATCAAAGAACCCAATTAACTGTCGAGGTGGGAAGACTCACTTCATAGCCATGGACAAAGAGCTCAGAGAAGTCTTATTTGAACCTTTCAAGTCAGCAGCAACGATCTTGAGTGCAGCTATCTTGCTCAAGAATGTCGTAGTAGTTACAGTGTAGCAAATGCCATCTGAGCCAGACATGACAGCTACAATCAAGATAAATAGCTGATGGTAAGAACTGAAGAGAGTCAGACATAAAAAGAAATCACACATGCTCACTTGTAAGAGATTAAAATGAATAGCTTTCTTACAATTGAATTTAAAGGCATCCAAATTCTAATTAAAGCTATATCCAGAAGATCTAGTGTTTTCTGATTTTTTATTTTTCCTAAGTGTTAGTATTTGGGTTTTATTTAGAAATGCAGTGATTTCCTAACGCAGTGGCATCCAGGCCTAGAATATTTTCACTCCTATAATAATTCTTTGTAGCAAGGAAGGGTATAACCTTCTTCATTTTCATATGTGAAAAGAGTCTCTAGCTTGAACCCTAATGGACTAAGGAGTTGAGACCTTTCATTTGAGAGGACATCACCCCAAATAATGCTGCCCAGTCAGCTGACTTATTTAGCTTCTCTATAGCGATGAATTATTATAAACCACACCTGCAATGCCCCAATTGATGCTATATCCAATCCACCGTGACATTGTCTTTTATGGAGAACTAGGAATTTTCATGATTAGGAAGCATACCAATAGGAAATCAGTCTCCAACACCTATCTACATGTTTCACTTTCTATGCAATTTAGTTTCCTAAAAGTAACATAAAATCAAATCAGACAAATCTCTGGCCTTAAGAAAGGGAGCCTTCAGCAAACAATAGTTGGTTGGATGTTATCTGTAAATAATCTTCAACAGAAGATTGCTCTGACAAAACAACACAATTTGTTCTAACTGGTCCAATTTAGTGCTACCAATTGGAGAAAATCTCACCATCTTAGCAATAGTTAGCCAACAACAAGACAACGGCTCAAAGGCCTACAGTTGTAATTTGATTCTTGTGTAGAACAAGAGGTGAATGCAAAAACCAGGATACTGATTGCCATTCTTGTACTTTTGGGGGTACATATGAAAGAAGACCCAGGACTTTTATACTTTAAATTCAAAGCAAATGAAAACAAATAAATGTAAACTTCAGGGACACCCACAACAGCGAAGGCAACTATCAAATTTTTATGAGCAAATTCTTGTCTAAATTACTTTTTTAAAGAGTAAATAACTGACGTGATTCCTTTCTTACACAAGACTGTTAAACAAGATTAGAAAGAAACTAAATTGCTTTTGTAACTTGAGACTGTTGTGCAGAAGTGGTGGACACAACAAGATTAGAAAGAAATTTGCAAAAGTAAACTAAAATTTTATGAGCAAATTAATCAAATAAAAGAAATTATTATGGAAATTTCTATTAATGCTACCAGAAGAGAAAAATTTCAAAAATTATGTATCCAAGGAAGACTTAAATATAGGAAATTTAAAAAGGATGTATGACATAGATGGAATTCAACTTATCTTATGTTGGAATCTTGTATATCTTATAAAAATATTTACTTTGTTTCTTGAAAACCATCTCCTCGAATATGAAATTTCAGAAAATGATTAGGAAATTTGTGAATGGGAGCCTTGGCACAACGGTAAATTTGTTGCCTTATGACCTGGAGGTCACAGGTTCGAGTTGTGGAAACAACATCTTGCTTTAAAAAGTAGGGTAAGGTTGCGTACAATAAACCCAAGTGATCCGGCTCTTCCCCAAACCTTGCACAATGCAGGAGCTTTGTAGCATCGGGCTACCCGATTAGGAAATTTGTATTATATTAAAAGAACTTCTACAAGTGTTTTATAAAGCAACCAAATTTTTCTCCAATCTTTATTACCCTTATTCATATTTAACAATTTATAAATATTTTTGATTAGTGAGGGTTTTGTAAAATATCAATCAAATACTTCCTATGTCTATTTTTGTGAAGCCATGGAAAAGAAGTTTTTGAAATATTTTTCGCAATTTGAACCTTTTCATGTGCTTTCTTGTATTACTGACCCTAGATTTAAATTTGGTAGCACATTTACAATAATTGAAAGTTTTGATAAGAATATGAACACTAATCAATCTAATAATTTGTCATATTTTAAAAATATATTTTAAAATATATATAATATTTATTCTAATTTTTTGAAAAGACTCCAAGACAACCCAAATATAGAAAATCAAAATAACGGTAAATTTTTTAATATTTATTCAAAACTTGGTAGAAAATCTCACCATGCTTCTGGCTCCTCATCTTCATCAAATAAACTTGACAACTATCTAGAGTTTCATTTTGATGATGTACAAATAATTAAGGATGGAGTCTAGGATATTTTGGTTTGGTGGAAAGAGAAAGAAAATAGATTTTCCATATTATCCACCATAGCCTAGGCTCTACTTACCATACCAATATCCACAATAGCATTGGAAGTTGCTTTTAGTGCAAGTAATAGGGTGCTCTAAGAGAGGAGAAGCTGCCTAAATCATGACTCTAAAAATGTGCATCTGTTTGAAGGGTTGGTTCGATGCCGATGATTGAATTCAAGACATAGGATGACTATGCAAGGACTCATTTGATGAAGGAGATAGATGTCCATTCAATCCAATACAAGAGATGAACGATTAGCGTACAAAAATAATCAATTTTAGCAAAACCAGAAGACTACAAGTAAAAGACTAGAAGACCTACAAGACAAGTACAAAACTAGAAGACTACAAGTAGAAGACTAGAGGACTTACAAAACAAGTACTAAACTAGAAGACTACAAGCGCAAAACTACAAGTTATCAAAAACACAACACAAGAAGATGGCTAAAAAAAAAAAAAAAAATTTCGACACTGAAACAATTTTTGGTCCAAGATTTTGTAATAAACTACTACAGTTTTTTTTTTAATCCAAGATTTTAATTTTTTGAACATGAGTTTAAATTTTTTTGAAGTATATTATCAAAATAATACACAATAATATTTATTTAAAAAAATTTAGAATTTTACTATATTTTTTACTAATCTTTAAAATTATTATAAGACTTTTTATTGTTTAAAAAAATGGGTCGTTGGACTGTACAGGCATGAACACAACTCGTGTTGGGTTGCGCCCTAGCACTATGCGTGTCGTGCCAGCCCGACAAACACAGTGCCCGGTATAAGCCATGCCCATGCGGCCCATGAATCCAGCACTAATGCAAGGTGATCCAGTATGTCACTGATCTTATGTTACAACAAACCCAATACTAAAGCTCCAGCACTTAGCATGCCACTAATAGAGGAGGTGTTCAACAGGTATGATGATGAAGATGAACAAAGGAGTAGAAAAAGATGCTCAAGCAAGGAAAATATATAGGTTGTTGGATATCTAAAGAACAAAGAAAGAGAGAGCTGTGTTTTTTTCTTAATATATCTTAGTTCAGATAGAACCAAGTTATATAGGCAAGGCCCCATTAGTCAAATCCCAACGGATCAACAAGGGTCTGTTGAGATCAACCATCCTGGCATAACAACTTCCTCGTTAAGCGTTAAAGTAAGGTTCATGGTTTAATGTATCCCTTGGAATCATGGTTTCACATCTTTCCAACAATTACAACAATCATCAAAGGTCAGACAGAAAAAAAGTTTATTAAAAAGCACCCCTCATGGTAGATAATAATGAAAACATAAAAGGTAGACTAACTTGTCTTCAGGTTGGAAAATAACAAAACTACTATTGGGAAAAATTCAATTTTCAAATTCTACAGAAGAAGGACTAATGATTGGTAATATATCATACCTATAGAAGAGTTTTGTATTTCAAATGTACAGTATACAACTTATTTCCTTTCTAGGGATCCATATTCTTGCAAAAAATTTACAAAAGAAAACAAAGTATTCACCGATTAGAAAGGCATATATAAGTTTCACTTGTAACAAGGTAAATCCTCTTTCAGGGAGATATCTGTCCTCTTACAACCATGGCACTTAGCCAGTTTCCTAGAGTTGAGGGCTATCCCTCTTTTTCCTCATCTTTCTCTTTCTACTTTTTCTATGCAAGTTACCTATCCCACTAGAGAAAAGAGACTTGGTCTGATTACTTGAGCTTAATTCCAAGAAAAATTGGAATGACCATCAAAGAGAAACTTGCCAATTAGGGTGAAAAACTTGCTTATACTTACATAGTGGACTCTATCCCTTTTTCCAATTTCTCTCCAGTAATTGTTGCACATGAAATGTATGAGCATTTTATCTACTTGCTATCTTAATCATGTTCTCTTTTATAACTTCTTTACCCCCACTATCCACAATAATATTAAGGTATAGGTCAGTCTAAATGCTTCAAGTGAGGAAAAAAAAACTCTAAGAGAGAAAAAAGTAGAAAGGTATACAATATATCGATGGGGATATAGTATTACCTTTGGAAAAGTTGTAGAGAAAAAATGGAAAAGCATAAATTGTTTAATTTTTGGTCAAAATAGAATCTTTAAATTAAAATGTATATAAGTTAGCATTCGATCACTTTCTACTATGAAGCCCTTGATGAATGTTTGAATTTCTGGTTTGATTGTTTTCTCAGTAATATACAACATAGATAGATCATTAAAAGGAAACAATGTGAGCAACCTGGTCACCTTGTCAGGATTATAACTTAACCATCAAAGTTAAATGAAATGTAGTTTTGATCAGCACAAATGGACACATCAGCTTGACAACTAACGTTGCAGAAAAAATAAGTAGCAGACTTAAACTATTATGAGGGTTGGGAAATATAAACTACTAGTGGAAGACAATTATAAGTCTACAAAGTAAAATTAATAAAAGTAAAGCAATGCATGAAGAATTTGCTTACAAGAAAAATCAAGCATAAATTGAAGTAAAAAAGTAAGTACCTGTGCTTCCACATGATCATGTCCAACTTCTGAAATGAAGTCCCTCCTTTCATAAATTTCCCAGCAATTCAATATACATGCAACAGAGTCCAAACACCTCAAGTGTCATGCTGCTTATGCTCATCAAATTAGAACTCAGCACTCCCTAAAGGAACAATCTTTAGAATCCACACCCAATAAACTTCATTAAAATGCCAATGCCCATCAAGCTTCCTTTCATGGCATCAAAATGTGATTCCCAACACCACCAACCCCTCTTTGGCGCATAAATCATGAGAATAACACTATGAGCACATCTAACAAGGGTTGTATCAGAATTTTCTTCATCCTCACTCAACAAACTCAGACTCAACTCCAGAATCAGATTCACTTCCCGTATTATCTTCCTGTCCATCACCATTATCATCTCCAAGTAACTCTCTCCTACCACCACCACCACCACTAAACCCATCACCTCTCCCCAGGCTTGTCAACATCCTATCGAAATTTACCTTCTTGGGGCTCAACAGAAGTAGCTCCCCAAGCTTCCTTCTCGCAGTATACAACTCATTAGGCTCAATCAGCTCCCCCTTCCTATAAGCCTCCCGCAAGAACACAGTATGGAGCTTCCCCTGGTTCCCTCTTGTTGATATATAGAAAATACCCTGGTGCTGCAACAAGAACTCCTTGAGCTTCTTTGGCAGCCCCATTGCCTCTCTGAACTGTGCTATCCTCTCCAGCGTCGACTTCTTCTCCACAGTCAGCGATAGGAACTCATGTATCATAGCCACTGCCCGCTTCTCCATCCTCTTCTGAGCCTCCAGCGACCGAAGATCATACCCCGACACGTCCTCATACGGCGACCAATAAGGCAGCCGCTGCCACTTCCAGACAGCGATCCGGTAGTACTTCCCGATCTTGAACCCCGGGGGAAAGTTGATGATGAAGGAGAAACGAAGGTCCTCGGCCTCGCCGCCGCGGGAGCGGTACTCGCGCTCCCTGGCATGCTCGATGGCGCAGACAGTGAGGTCGGGGTCGTCAGGGGCGGGGACGGACTCGATGTATTTAAGGCGAGGTTCGTCGGAGCCTAGGGGAGAGACGAGGCGGAAGAATTGAGGGTTGGCTAGGACGACGGAGAGCTCGAAGTCGTCAGGGAGGGCGAGATCGCGGCGAGCGAGGCGGACGTGCTCGAGGCGGAGGCGGCGGCGGGGGGAGGAGAGGAGGAGGAGCTTGCGGAGGCGAAGGACGGTGGAAGGGAGGGCGGAAAGGAGGGCCGAGGACTCGGAGCGGAGCTGGTTGAGGGCGCGGGGGGTGAGACGGGCCCAGAGAACTCGCTGGACGGGGTGCTCGTAGACGTGGAAGACATGGGGGTGGCGGAGGAGGAAGGAGCCGGACTCGTGGGGGGCGAGGCCGGCGTAGCGGCGAGCGAGGGAATCGAGGCGGGAGACGGGGAGGGTTTGGGAGGGGTGAGAGAGGATGAGCTCTTGGAGCTTGAGGGCGCGCCGGACCTTCTTCTGGATCTCCATGTAGTCGTCGAAGGCGTGGTCGCGTACACGCTGGAGCTTCTTCGGAATGGAGGTGGATTGCGAGAACGATCGGCCGCCGTTCATGGCGCTCGTCAAGCGCCGGAGGATCGCCGGCGAGGGCATTCTCGTTCTCACTCTCGAGAGATGCACAAACAAACATCACTGCGGCGGTATTGCTCCTTATATAGTTGCTTATTTGCATATAAGCCCCTGGAATTTTCCTAATTATAGATATTTGCTTTCTGTGAGAAATTAGGAAAACAAAACACTGCAATCTTTCATATGATTCAAGTTAAATTAAAGAGAGAATGTGTGAACATATTGTTACAACATAATACTCTAATTTACCCCAAATTGAGGTTTAATTTAGAATTACAGTGAACCAAAACCAAAAAAACAAAACTTTGTGCAGCATGACCTGCTCTCTTTTTTTTGGGTAATCTTGGCATTTCTGTAGACTTGCTGCAAATCTAAGCAACTCCAGGATGAACAGTTGTTGACAGAGGTGAGTTCATACAATTAGATGTTATCGCCGACCCCTACCTCGGCCTCTTCCTCGGCCTCTACCTCTACCTCCACCTCCACCACCTCTACCTCCATTCCTTGTCCTAGCAAGGAACTCGGATTTGTCTTCCTTCAAGCCGAGGAGATGGATGCCCCTCCGCTTCTTTACCTCTTGAGGTTCGTCATCATCTTGTTTCTTTATGCCTTTCTTAGAGACAAAAGACATTTCTCGTGAACCACCAGGTCCGAATCTCACGACATCATGCTTAGTAGAGGATTGCTGTTGTTGGAGAGCGGCGACCCTCTCACCAAGTGAAAGAGCATCCTCTTTAGCCAAAGATACTTGGTTTAAGAATGCTTCAGCGTGACGCTCATCCTTGACTTCATACAACCTGCAAGTTCAGTAAATTGGTGGAATATATTTTAGCCACAAAAGAATGAAGAATGGAGATTAGTTAGAGGAATTTGCAAAACCCTTCTGAATGAATCTTCAGAGAGTAAGATTATACAAGTTCTCTTGCAATAAATAGATTAACCTTAAATCATATTAGTTCTTACATCTAATAAATTGATAAATCGATGTCTATAATGAACCACATAGTAACTTCCTTACCTCACACGGTTGGAATTCTTATTAATTTTCTTTCGATCTTTCTCAAACTCATCATCTGATGATTGAGAGGCTGCTGAAACTTCGGAATCACTGCTGCCTTCTTCATCCTCCTCCATGATTGGTTCAAAGTGCTCCTCAATCAAGGATGGCTGCTGCTTGACAGCTTGCTTTCCTTGAGGATGCAGAGAGAGATACTCAGCTGACTGCTCATCTATTTCAAAGTCCTGCAGAGAACGCAAATAGTTAGCATAGCAGAAGGAAAATTAACAGTAGGACCCCTCTGTAGGTGCAATGGAAGATAACAAATTAATGGTAACCTAGGTATCTGAAAATGTGCCTAAAATGTATGCATAATCCACTCAAAACAGCAAACATCCAAAATTATTACACAGACGGAATATATCACAGCCACCAAAAACAGCATGAACAATGAGAGAATGGATTCTAGTTCATCTTACACATGCTGCAGCATTATGATGAAATTGAGAGAAGCTTACAAATCTAAATTAGATTGGAGAATGTTGGATGACTTAGTAAATGGCGCAAATCAATTGAACATCTGCACTTGCGTTGATATTAAGCAAATGCTAGCCACTACTATAGTTATTATTATATAAGCATTAGTATTTTCCACATAATAAAATATTTTAAGCTTGGAATGCAGATATTCTATTTGTCTCTGATTTCATACTTTGCTGGGATACTTACAATGCTTCGAGGTTATCTCTATTATGATGCACCAATTGACATGATAAGTTCATGTTGTTTGAGCATGGTTTACCATCAAAGGTTAAGTGCACTATTGGTACTTAAATTATGGGAATTTGGTCAAATTGGTCCTTAAAGCGAATAGGCTCTTTCAGTCCCCCTGTCTGACTGTTAACTGCATGAATAAAAAAATCTTTTTTTGTTGATGCGTTGTTTAATGTGGCATATGACATGGCATGGACACATCAGTGATTGTGCCATGTCATATGCCACGTTTTGCATGTTTTTGGTTTTTTGTTTAAAAAAGTATAACATGCAAATGTGGCATTTGCCACGTCAGTATTAGTCAGCCATATGTTATCAACAAACTTAAGGTTGATGAAAACCTTAAAACCACAAATTTTCCACAAAAGCACATGGCATAAGTTGCCACATTAACATTTTAATTTTTAAAACTAAAAAATAAAAAACAAAAACACAAGACACATGGCATGTGACATTGGCACAGTTTGTTGTGTCCAAGCCACATCATATGCCACATCAGACCACCCCAATGCATCAACAAAAAGAAAAAGAGTTAATGGTAACAGAGAGGGACTAAAAAGGGCACATTCACTATAGTTCAAGGACCTTTTTGAGCTATTTTTAGTTCAAGGACCAATTTGACCAATGCCCCCAAGTTTACGAACCAATAGTGCACTTAACCTTGTTGTAAATTCTAAACCTAACAAACAAATAGAGTTAAGCATGTATCATATATTACAACAATTATTGTAATTTCATTAGATGTCTTCATCCATCTCAATATTATCTTCACCATAGATCATAGAAATACAAGTTACATTAATTGTGACGACTATTGGTCATTAGCATTGATTTAAATCACTTTCTTTTTCAAGGTTGCCCAAGTTATATTACACACATTTTGATCTGAGATATCTTATCACCATTATGCCCTTCAACAATTCCTAACACATCATTATATTAAGCTCAATATCACAACAGTTGAAACATCTTTAAACCTTGCCATTTTCATCACAACTGTGCATTTCCATCCATCCATACTTTCCAGGTCAGATCAATAAAAAGAATTACTACTTCCATGCATAAGCTTTAGATTGATTAACCACAGTTGATCAGAAAGTATGAAATAAATGTCATGAATTAGACCATCTAGTTGACCAATATTAATATATACATGTGGGTCACACTGAATAATTGATCATCTATTCCAGGTTCTTGAAGTTGGATTAATTGCTATCATTGGTTCTATAAGTAGAACAAAGGTAATGCTTAAAGTAGAACAAAGGTATGTTACTCAAGAGGTTGATAAGAATTTGTACCTTATCCTCGAACAATGCCTTGAAACGTTCATCCTTCAAGATCTCACTACTCGACACTTTGTTTTTCTTTGATTTCTTCTTTGTGATGGTTTCATCAACATTTTCCTGTTCAGCTTCTTCTGCTTCTTCATCTTCAAGCAGGCGGGCCGCAAGAAGCCTGTTTACTTTAGGTAATTTCCTCTTGATCTGCAAAAGAGAAACAAGAAACCCAATAATATTAGTTAAAAAAAAACAGAAGAATTGTACAAAAAAAGGAACTTACTGTAATACGAGAAGCACGGTCAGCCTCCATCTTCTCCTGCTTTCGCTTCTCTATATAGTCATCATATGCAAAAGGATCTGCCAATGCTTGAGCCTGCAAAATGAACATTAAAACACAATCAAATCACTCTAGTAACAACAAAACAAATCATCAGACTATAAAAAAAGAATGTATATCTTGGAAAACATAAGAAGCTTGAAAGACAAAGGAAGTTATGCAATCAGGAAGCTTTAACACAAGAGGAAATGCGATCCTAGAATCTCCAGTGCTGCAGTGACATAAATTTGCCTTATATTAATTCATGGAGGATCATTTATCTTATGATCAAGCTCATTATTATCCCACTTAGGCCTTTGATTCCCTTAAATAGGGAAGTATGTTTAGTGAGCATGAGTATAAGAGTGGTGTGATGGCACTGAAGGTACAGTTATTTTAAGGTGATTTTGATATTTCTTTTCTACAGATAATATTCTATTCCACTGTTTGTCCCTCTTTGTTTGTATGGTAGCTTTTGAGTGGCTCGGTAGTGTTCTGTTAAATTCTTGGTGCTTCCTTTAGCATCACTACCACATTTGTTACTTGAGGATTGTCATATTCCTCCAACCTTCACTTATAAATAATGCCATGGGACCTAGGGTCTCCCATGTTAGATTACATAATTTTCTACATAACAAACTTGTCCAAGGAGGTATAAGTTCGCTAGCAAGTCCCAATCCTCACCAATTTTCTGTGCTAAGAATCCTCTACAAGCTTCTATAGGGAAAACATCAAGGGATGACCAATTCAATTTGTCATGTTCTACCTTCAACTTAGCTGATAAAATAAGTTACTTTCCAGAAAAAGAAAACCACATAATCATCCACAAAATGAAACAACAAGAAGTTACCTTTTTATATAGCCTGTAGTCTATAAAGAACCCGTGCATATAGGCTCTCAATAAGTTGCTTCCGATCAAATGTGTCAAATTCAAACGTTCAATGTCCTCTTTGGTTAAAAACTTGTAGTCATCATATATAGTTGTCTGTGACCCTTCTTCCATTTCTTCCTGTATCCAGTGAGAATCAACATGAAATAGTGATCTTAAAAGCAAAACTGTCATCTAAGGCAAATAATCAATAGTAACTAGGGAAACAACAAACCGTTAGATTTTCAAGGTAAGAGCACCACTTTGGGGCTGGTCCTAGAGCAGGTATAAAATAAGCTGGAATCTGGCTGGAGTCCAAGGCCACCAACAACAAGCCACTATCGCGGAAAATACATAAATCATTGATTGCTCCTGTACTTGGTTCAATGCTGGTCATATTATTTCCCTGAGAGAAGGTAAAGGAGAAGATATAAGAAAGTGTTCATATATTTTCTAAGAACCTAAAACTGAATTGAAGTATAGTAACTGCTACTGAATTTAAAAGAGAGATCTCATGGGAATTACAAAGGATCACTCTCTAATGGAGATTTTAAAAATTGTGAATTACAGTATCGAAATAGCCTCAACAAAGAAGAAAACTTAACAAAGTACATTATAGAGAAATCAAGAGCAAATAAGAATGATAAAAATTAATATAATACAAGGGCAATTGAAGGAAAACCACATCCTAGGTGGGAAGGTAAATCTATCCAAGTTGAGAAAGCTTCAGCAAAAAGAAATAATAAATCATGCCACATGAGATTAAAACTTAGAGCTCACTATCAGCTACAATAGCTCAAGTAAAGAATGGTAACATCAAAAAGAACTTCGTTTCAAATGTATCTTATGAGCCTATCTAGATCATACATCTGAGACTAGTGCTATGTTGGCTGAATAAACAGTAGGAGAGTAAAATGTAGTTCCTAGTATAGTCACACAAAAATATGAATAATTAACTAGAGAATACATTTAGTCACTTATAATAATATATTAAACAGAATTGAAAATAAAGGACATCCAAATTCATATAACTATGCAGAAGTTCATACAATTTACAGAGTAAATATTTCTAACCAGAGCATAAGTACAACTCAATACAATTTTTACTAATATCCACTGAAACTACCCTTTTTTACAGCAGGATAACTATACATCTCCCTTCCACAAGGCTGGTAAACGTTACGTGCTACCTTAGTAATGTAATGTTCTACAATGCTGATATATTTTAAATCAGTACATATGAACCCCCAAAAAATGTAAATGGCAAGCCACTATCCTATGAACAATTAAGCTCCCTCTCACATGTCAACTGAATAATAAAGCTTTATCTAGCATACATACCATCTAAGGAAATAAGTGGTTTGACATGAAGGAAAATTAAAAAGAAAAACACGAGAAGAAATGGGCATGTGAAAAAGTTGACATAAATAAAAGAACAATGGTTTCACTTGAACTTTTCAGGACAGACTTTCTTTTCAGTCTGGGCAGGTCCAAGTATATATTGTCTGACTTAGGAGCTATAATCCAAGCATTTTGCAGTTAATTACTTCAACCAGGAATAAACTCCTCACCGTTTCCGGATCCCAAACCCTGACAATATGGCGATCTGAAGTGATCAATTTTGGTTCTGCAGAATTAAGTGTTTGATGCCACTTAATATCCAATATAGGGCTACCATACCTGCAACAAAATCAACAAGGTTACATACAGAGTAACCGAAGGATTAGCCTAATGCTCTCTTACCAGTAATCCATCTAATAATTCATAATATTGAATATGGAACAAATACTTACATGTGATCCTTAATCCTAATAGGATCAGGCATACGCAAATCATATAGTGATATCTGCATAAGATGTTGAAGTAAGACAAGTTTGAGGACATAATATATACAGGAAGTCACAAAGGAAAAAAAAATGATAATTTCAAGTATGTATATAGAGATCTGGAGAATGGGTTTAAAGTGAGCAAATGGGAAGTGGGAACACTCAAAACATGTCAATATGGAAGAACTTCTTTCAGTGCTTGGCACTTGATAATTTTTTAGGAATAACTGCAGCTGGAGCACAAATTAACACAGAATAATTATTGTTCATAACCATCATAAACCACTAGAAACACTCCATTAATATAGCTTTTATATACTACTACAGCATATGCCATCAATTACAAGATAAGGATGAAAAGCTTCAGAACAATGTCTTTGGGTACTAGCATCCCAAAAAAATGGAAGCAGGAAGAAAGGAAATACATACGACCTAATGCATACCACTAGCAGATATTCTGAGGTTTTCTTTGATTCTTAACCAACGTTAGACATGACGCTCATTCCAAATGTTCCACTAGAAGCAGAATATAGTATATATGAACATCTTGTACATGGAACTTCCCACACAAGGAATTTCTGGTCTACTTGACCATGGTTTTAAGTTACAACCAATCTTTCAAACAGCTACAAGATAAAAAGATGCATATATTTTAGGTATTGGCATTTAATTGGTATAACAACTGTTTTCTATGAACACACATCGCTGTTTTTAACTTTATTACGGTAATTGTATGACAGAATTGTTTCCAATATGCTAACATAAGAATAGTGAAGCAAAGATTGAGTCCAAATTCCACTGAGCAGAAACTGAGCCCCCGCTGTTGGAACTTTAAGTTTGAATAAGCTAGTCAGAGTTCAATTAAGCCTGGTCTAATATTCAGACCACTAATTCTATCAACTATCAAACATTTATATACAAGGGTGCTTTATTTCATCCTCAAATTTTACTTGCCTTCTAAGATTTTATATACAATCTTCCAAATTATAGTTCAAGCTGACAAGAAATATTGAACATAATATCCATCACGCATAGGAACTACTAAAGAAACCCTTCATGCCTAGGGTTGTCAAACAATCAAGTTGTTTGTGAGCAACGCAAGATCGGCTCAATAAAAGCTCGAGCTCAGCTCGGAATTTCGAGCCGAGTCAAGCTCGATCGAGCTCAGCTCGAAAGCTCGAAATTTAATATTACTATATTAATATATGATATAAATATTAATAAATATTAATAAAAATTAATATGTAATATAATATATAATATGATATATGAATAAAATATTTAATATTTAGTATTAATATATAATATATAATATAAAAATTAATTTATAAATAATTTTTTAATTTCGAGCTCAAGATTTCAAATTATAATTGAGTTCTTAATTTCAAGCTAAACCGAGCCTAGCTCGAGCTTTCAAAATTAAAATCGAGCCAAGCTCAAGCAAACTTATTTGAGCTAGGCTATTTTGAGCCGAATTCAAGATGAACCCAGCCCGATCAAGCTCGGCCTGTTTACAACCCTATTTATGCCTATGAAATTAACTTACATCCAATCATAAATTCTGTTTGCTGAGATTGTAATAAGACGATATGGAAGTTTAGGATCTCATGTAACAACAAAAACAATAGAGGTTTATATGCTAACTTGAACATATACTAGAGAAAGGAGGTAACTGATCCTACCAAATAAAGAATTTCTAGGTTATCAGCTATCAGACGTAGTTTACTCAAATAAGTATAAGATGACAATCACATAATGAAGATGAAAACCAATCAAAATCTAGGCTGCTAGTCCAACAATTATATGTATGGATGGCATTCCATGAAGTGCATGTTTCTAATGTAAAGCACAAGTCCTCTAAATAAAAGTACAAAGCAGTGAAGAAGGGGGGATCAGGTGGCAAATTTACTTGCAACTCTCAAACAATATTCTCAAAATGGCAAGCACAAATGAGCAACCACATTTTACTGGTACTAAATATAGTAGACCTTGTAAAAATAGGTTTAAACTTGCCAGCATATCATGTGAAAAAGAGGGAATCATCTTTCAAAAAATAAAACAGTAAACTGATGTTTATCATGCCTTTCCTGTGCTGCTCCCAACAGCAATCTGGTAACCATGAATATCATCAAACTGCAGTGAAGTAACCTCCTGCAGAAGAAAATAGATGATCCACCGTGAAAGAAAACAGGTATAAACTCCAAATCTTGAAAAGACAGACAGCAGCATGTTCAAGCATTACCTGATCAAGATCACCAGAATGAGCAGCAACATTAATCCTACCAATAGCATTCTTTTTCCTCGTGTCAAAACATTCCACAAATCCATCTTGACCACCACAAGCAACAAGACCATGAAACGTGCTATATTATTAAGAGGGGACAATTCCATCAGTCTTCATAAAGAGGTTGACTAAATGAATCCAAATAACAGTCAGAGAGAGAAAAAAAATAAGAAAGATGTACACTAGGAAACAATAGGAAATATATTTAACAAACCTTCTTGAAACTACATTTATTGCAGGTGATTGAGTGCTGAGTGATGATAGAAAACGCCCCTGTGATTCCAAAAGCATAATGAAACATGAGCAAGAATTAGTAACAGATAAACCATCTGAGGAAATTCTAATAAAATATTGATAAACAACTAAAAGATTCAGAAAGTGATTGTTACAGTTCATTTACTAAGAATGTGTATTTGATGATAATGACATGAAAATAACTAATAACCAATAACTTGCATAAAAGGAAAATAGCAGAGCCATAAGCAAACCTGTTCCAGATTTATTCTATATACATCAGGAGATGAAGCAGCACAAAGCAAGTCACAGGACCAACAGTCATATGCAATATCTCTTCCCATCCTGATAAAATAGAAAAGAATCGATTTAACAAGAACTGGAGAAAATAATACCAATTGAAGTAAAGGGAGAATTTTGTGACCACAAATATATAATTACTATTATACATTTATATGCTAGTCATCTGATTCTGTAATGAAGTGTTGAAAAACATACATGTATTCCTAGAGGACCTTTTATTTGAAAAGGTATTCATGAGGATCAATACAAGCTGAAATTGTGTGTTTGTATACATCAAAGAAAATCGACAACAAAGATACAGAATAATGCAAAAACTTTCAATATATTGAAAAGACAAGATATTAGTTCTCATGAAAAGGGGCTAAAAAATAATCCATGCGCATTTGATTGTCAACCATAACTCTAATATTCATAAACTTCTTTTGTAAACCACTAAGTCTATAGGATGATAATCCCCAAATAATCCACCAAGATGAAAATTGTTGGCACACAGATATGTATTGATATGATCATTGTTTTAGAGACAAGAAGCAAACAAAAGAAAAACTGGAGGATGAAAAGGTAAAAGCTCTTGAGATCAGTGGTTCGTAAACAAGAATGTCACTCAGATACTGTTTCAAGTAATCAATGTAGAAGAAAGAACCTTGGAATTCGTAAGCTGTAGTGGCTTCCATATTTTGCATGCAGGCATACAGAACGATCAGCACATAGAAAGGCAATCTTGGAATAATCATCAGAGAGCACCTATTCAAGAAACATTTATATCACCAGTTCTTTAAAACGAATAAGCTGTAGTCTCCTATTAAAAAAGTTAACCTCTCTTAAAAGGAAAATTTCCAAGCACTGGAATAAAACAAGTAGGCATGTGCCAGAAACTAAAAAACCCAAGGTAGCAAAAAAATACAAGGAAAGAAGGCACACCTTTCAAAATGCAAGAAATGAGAAGTTTTAGTTATTGTTCCCAAAGACAATTATAAAGACACACCTTATAGAAGGATACCATAATAGAAAGTTTCTTTTCAATTAAAACCATCCCAAAGAGTTTTTTTTTTTCTTTACGTAAACCATCAAAGAAAAGTCTCCTTCTTCCGGTGAAGCCATCATAAAAAGATTCTTTAGATCACTACGGAGAAGTACTTTGTGTTGTTGAGTCAAAACTTTGGTGTTAGAAAAACAAATGCACTCGAGTTCCAGCACTAGGCATTTGAAAAGTTTCAACCATGGAGATTTATGATTGATGTACCTGAAAATCAATGATTTCTGAAACTAGGTGTCGTTCAAACTTCAACGATAGTTCCCTCAACTCATACACTTTAACTTGTGGAGGATATATACCTAAATGTCAAGGTCAAAAGATCAAATTAAACATGAAACCATCACAAGAAATAAACACAAGCATCTTCAAATAACAGCAGTTTAAGCCAACTACAAAACTTAAACACATTTAACTGCGATGCCAATATCAAGTAATAAGCATTGTGATAAAATAACTTGAAACTCAAAAGTACCTGATGCAATAACATATTCTCCATCAGGAGTCACCTGAATTTTGGTTGTCGCAGTCTCAAACCTCAAATCTTGGATCAAATCCACCCTTTGAAGATAACCTAATAATATTTAAAATAAATATAAAACGGAAAAGTCCATCATTAAACCAAGAACAATTTCATCAAATGACAGCACTTCAGTATGAAATAGTCTGATCACTAAAGCGAGACAATATTAGTGGAAATTTATGCCTCTGTCACAAAACAAAAATAGCATGAATTTCTATGGTTTTTATGTTGCCCTAAAAACTAGAAATAACGTTGACTGCTCGAATTTCAGTGGAACAAAGCAGACAAGCCTGACATGAGAACACTACACAAACTCAAAAACCAAGGATTTGATGTTTAGCAATCCAATCTTTGAGTTAAGCCTCAAAAGGGCATATTTCATCACTTAGTTATAACCAAATATTAAACAACCAGGTCAAATTCTGCAAGCTATATTCCACGCAGCAGCATGATTCTAAATAACAAAAGGGCAGAATTTTAAGTATCAGAAAAGCACCTTTATCTTTGCGAAGGGCTTTGAGCTTCTTGGGAGGGAGCCATGAAGCCAGAGAGCGCTGGCCCGAGATGGAGTAGAGCTTCACGCCATTAATGGAGGTGGAGTTGATCCTCCCACCATGGTTCGCCATGGACGAGGAAGCGCTAGAGTTTGTCACCAAAAGACCAACTGCAAACAAAAATGTCCAGGAAATTATAGTCCTAATTGAAACCTAAGATTCAAATATTGGGATCCAATTCACGTTGCCGATTCCCCTTCTATGAGATTTAGGGGCTTTTGGAGCTGGTGGTAGAGATTGAGGGGTAAGGGGAGGCGAGCATACCACGGCGGAGAGCCTCGTCTAAGGGCCCACACCGGAGCGGCGGCACGGCGACGGTAGGCGGCCGAGGCGAAGAGGAAACCAAGAGAGAGAGAGAGAGAGAGAGAGAGACGACGGGTTTTAAGGGTTCATGAGATGATGGTTTTGAGGACACTGAACGGCTGAGATTCGATCGTGCAAAACATCTGATGGCTTGGCTTCTTTTTAAACGGGAATTTAATTTTTTTTTAAATAAATTGTAAATTACTCCTTCAATGACTAAGATTAATTTCGAATTAGAAATAGGGTTTTTTTTGGTAAATTATTATTTTTAACCCAATTTTAGTTTTGGGCAAATTATCTTAAGGTCCCTCCTAGTGTTTGAAGGGACCTAAAGGTCAACACACACACAACCACCCTAAAAAAAATAAAATAAATAATAAACAACACCTCCCAAGGACCCCATGGCAAATACTTCACTATTCAATGAATGAATAGTAAATTACCTATTTAGTTTTTTCCGATATTACACCTATATTTTTAAATTTTATCAATTAAATTGTGAAATTTCAATGTAGTTAATAGTACAAATTATTTATCTAATTTACTATTAATTACTAGCAATCTAATTACAAATTCAACATGCATTGATGTGGACCATATAAAAAGTTTTTTTATAAACATATAAAAATTAAAATCACAAAAAAATATATATATTGTTGATGTTGAGATCTACTCTTCCTTGGGATTAGAGCAAATCCAAATCAACAAATGAGTGGTCGGTTGGGATGGAGAAACTTCAAAAATTCAGAGGGAAAGATCAGTTGTGTGGATGACTTTTCGAGCAGGCTCCTTACTTACCAGTGAAATGCTGCTATGAGGATAAGACCTTAAGAGATTATGTCTCGTCGAAAAGATGATCTGCAGAGGAAGGTTGGTCGGGCGCTTCTGTTGGATGGAGAGAGTGGAGAGAGCTCTGAAAGAAGCCCTTGACAAACTATCCGTCTCAATGGAGCAGGAGTAGCGACATATATAGGGTCCTCTAGATTGAGGCGGTTGGGTGATTATACAATTAGTATCTACTTAAACATAAGAGCACCAGCTTGGATCCATTAGCTCTGATACAGTTGTGCGCTAGGTTAGAGACAACTATTGTAACTTTATAGGGCTTTCTAGAGGATTAATCTCCACCATTAGATGACTAAGAAATTGGAGAACATTTAGATCTTCATCTAAGCATTTTTTATCATGAGTGCGAGGTGGGGGCCAAGGTGGAGGGTCAACAGTAAGCCGTGTGCGCGCGAGGTAGGTGAGTTTGGCTTGCGGCGCTTGGGTGAGAGCGCGAAGGTCGCACATTATGGCCCAAGGAGATGGACCAGGTGGAAGGTTGGGTTTGGGTTTGGTCTTTAAGATGTTGAAGATGAATAATGGGATGAGGACCAGAAGTGTCACACCCGCCTCTCAATTCAGGCAGATGTGGCACTGGCTAGGCCGGGAGTGCACCCAACTTGCCGAGGGCTATGTAATCTAATATCCTTGTGATTTAGACAAACTAAAATAATTATCCAATATAAAAATTTAATCTGTATATGATCAAACCATTTTGATAAAAATGTCATAAAACAACAATCTACGTAAGGTATCTGTCTAACTATAGACTCAGATACAAAATAATAATTAAGATAAACTTATCAACAACCTGGTACATCAGAGCCAACTACAGAGTACACAACTCTCGCTCTTCTATACTAGGCTCACACCCTGAACCCGGGCTCGAGCACGTGGATAGACCGGCCGCACCCAAACAAGGACGGGACCTATCCGGGCTCGAGGCCTCAGAGTTCCTGTACAATTATCAACTAGAGAGAACAACATCGGAATATATATAAATAATAACAAGTTAGTTTATACAACTCCATACAAGTACAAAACAAGTACAATACCCGAGTTTATACAACACATACAAGGATTTAGTCAAGTGACCCCTGGTAATCAATACAACATAAATATAACAAGTCTCACACACTCACAAATAAAAGGAGGTACACAGACCTCAAGGGAAAAACAACAAGTCCGAGACAGTTACTTGGTATGTCTCCGTCTAAGCCTGACCCTACTCCTCTTCGTCACCTGAGAAAAACATCAATCAAGTTCATGAGCCTAAAGAACAAGCCTAGTATAATCGCAAATAAAGCAATAAATACGGCGATAAGCCATAAGCAATGAATAGAAAGTAAATCAAGTGCAAAAGCAAGTGAAACAAAATCACAAGCAAGCAACATGTCTCTGAGATGTGAATAAATCACAGATGTACTGCATCTCGACGTATATGATACTACGATATCCTCGATATTGTATGACACCCTTGGTATCGTCTTCGGCCTAAGCCGGATAGCACTATATCCTACATGTATACATGGTCAGACTATCTCACTCTCTGACTGAGCCTCCGTCCGATATATCATGCCTGTCAAGAAGAGACTGCCAGTACCGAATACCTAACAATAGGTATTCCTGTATATATCCAAGGCACAACATCTCAAATATATAAGAAAAACAACGATCTCCTCGAGATCGGAAGCCAACACATGTTTAAGGAGTAAACTCAACTCAAATATATATAAGAAAATATGGAAGACAGTGATTTCCTTGAGATCGGAAGCCAATACATAATTAAGGAGTAAACCCAACTCAAATATATCTAAAAGGCATTACAAGGGATAAAAGCACAAGAATCATAAACGAGGTAGGAGGAAGAAATACTCATAACCCCCGTGCGAGAGCCTACCTGGCTAGAGAACAAATATTTGATCCTCGTCGAGTCTCACGCATCCGAATCGGGATCTAGTAGATGGATTGAAACTCTCAGTTCTATTATACTTAATTCCTTCATACCTATATATGAATACAAGTATCTTTACCAATCTACTACTTAAATAGATACTATGAACTTCAATGTTCATTTATTCTCCTAGAATACGGCTAATGTCATCGTATTCTATTGAAATCATTTTCTTTAAATACAGAAGGGCCCATGAAGCCCTAATCATCTCTAACAAAGAGATCAACTCATCAAATGATGATTCCCTAAGATTATTATGCTTGAAAACCATTAAACAAGCAATTAGGGATGTATGAATTCTAAGTAAATTTCGGTGGTATCTCCCCTATTTATAGGGTCCCGAAAATATACAATCATACAACCAACACATCCATTACACATGGATTTCATATCTCATAAATTACTAAGCACCATAATCAATTTTAATCATTCAAAATTTGCCTCCATACATCCATAAAATTCACAATCTCACAACTAAACCCCTTTCACAACCCTAGCATCCACCCAATATCATGATCTCTTTCTCTGCCCCAAAACTCCTAAATTTCCATAATCTCATTCATCAATAGTTTAGGAAATCTCACTTTCGCGAGGGATAAAGGAGATCAACGTGTGGTTGCAGGCCAGCGGCGTCGGCGAGCAAAAGGGGTAGATCTGGCCGCAGGTGACTGGGCAGCTAGCAGAAGGGGCGGAGTTGGGCTGCAGGTGGTTGGCCGGCGGAGCTGAGGGCGCAGGTCAGCTGTGTGCAGGTGGGTGCACACCTAGGGAGGTCGTTGGAAGCTTGGGTGGCTCGGGGCGGTCGGCGACGGCCTGCGCGGGTACAAGAGTGCAGGCGGCGGCTTGGCTGCGGAGTCGGGAGGCGCTCTGGAGAGCTCGGGGCCAAGCTGCAGTCACTGTAGGCCGGCGTGAGCACGGGGCAGCTCCGGCATGGGGCGGCGGCCGGCGATCAGTGACAAGCATTAGCAGGATTGAAGAAGAATAGAAGAAGAAGAAGAAGGGTGTGATCTGAAGAATTTCAAATCGAGAGATAGAGAGATGAAGATAATTTCATTCCCTCTCTCCTCTCATGTTATATAAAATAATATTTTCTTTTATTATTTAATTACATTATCTTCTCCTTTTTGTCACATGACTACTATTACATCACGGGTCCTTGAATTATTTTATACCGGGGTCTACGGTAATAATTCATTTGTCCTCATTCCCCGACCTGGGTCTACGAATCTCGGCTTTTAATCAATTCATTAGTTACGGGCTTACTGTGACATTACGGGGTTGTCTCAGTCCTCGACCAGATCCACTTTTTTAGGGAGCATTTGTCTGTTTCTCCTTAATAATTAATCTGGATTAATTAACACTTAATAATTTCCCCAAAATTCCATCACTTACCATCTTAAATTTCTAATTTAAGATTTCTGGGAAAATTATATATTTATTCCGGGGTAGGTTTTACACGCTAGCTGGGTCCCCATCTAATATTTGTAGGGAAAAAAACATAAGGGGGTATATGAGCTACTCGAACTTATAGAGTATTAACACTACTGTATGGAATATAAAACATCAATAGATCAAGTACTATCAAGATAATATGTACATGTATAAGAAAAATCCAAAGAAATGCTAATCATATGCATTATCTTCAATCTACATCAACATGCCAAGCATGATAGAAAGCTCGAATAAATCCACTCACAGGTAATCACAATGTCAGAAATATAAATACAATGAATGATACTACAAGTATCCTAGGTGGAGCTAGCTCAACATTCTAACCTTCCAGTCAGAGCTCGCTTATGGACCGTAGGGCAGATACAATATTAGCTAGTATCATGTCATGAATACACAATAGGCCTAATATCGATCTCGTATGCACCTCTACTTCAATACGTTGGAATAATACCAGATATCTTTGGGGCGGAGATGGCTCCTCTCCCTAACCTATCGGTCGGAGCTCGCTTATGGACCATAAGGCAAGATATATACGTGTACCAAACAACCTCGGATGTAGGAAAGGGTTTTATTTTATAAATTGGAATTTTTTAAGACTGAAAGTTTGGGTATAAAAATCAGAGCTCAAAAAATCTGTAATACCCTTATTCTTTTCAGGATCCATGTGTCACACCAGCCAGGTCTAGGGATTGAACTCTAAACCTAAGGCTGTAAACTGCTAATTAACTGTGGAATTAACAACATGAGGAAGGTATATAAGCAAACATATTATAACATAATCCCCAAACGCTAGATATTGTTTAATACATCACCAAATAAAAATATTGTCTCAAACTTAAAGTCTCACAACACTCATAAACAAGATAACAGGACTTCTAGACGCGGAGTCAGAGCCAACTACAGGACTTCTCCACTAACTTGTGATCAGACGACCTCTATATGGTCTCCTGTCTAACGTCTTGCAATCACAATGTCAAAGAAAAGGGGCTGAGCTACTGGAGCTCAGTAAGCGGGAACAAGTCTGTCGGGTGTAACTGTACCCGTATAATAAGTAAAATTGTAAATGAAATCTGACGTATAAAAACATGAATAGAAAATACTGAATTTAAATACTGAAAACTGAACTGAATACTGAGCAAGTAAATGTTGATCAATGTATTCTCTTTTAAAATGCATATCTGATTTTCTGTTTCTCTGTCTTGTGAATTATATATATGAAACCGACATTCCCCTGGGTAATCTGTACCTGTGCCTTCTCTTTCTCTGAGATGAGCTCTATCTCTAGAAGGCGAGGAATGCGACATCATCTGATAAACACAAGACTAATTCTCTGACTACACATCTACTTCAATACTATATGGTCACAACCAACGAGTATATCTGATACACGTGGTCAACTATATATATACGTACACTAAGCATCCGAAGGGATGGAAAGGGGGTTTTGATTTTTATAAAATGGAAGTATTTTTTTTTTTTTAAAACAAATAGTTCGGACTTAAATCAGAATTTAAATCACCCCTCTCCTAACTTAGTGTCGTACTCTCTGGCTCTACACGAGCCACCACTGGTCTATACAAGCATATCAATAGAATGTAATCTATCTGTATCTGTAACCGTTCCTCTTTTCTGTTACTGAATACTAAACATGAAATGGGTTTATAAAACTCTAGAAACTTTCATAAAACTCCAAGTTCATGCTTTTCAAAACTGAAATCTATGTCGTATAAAAATACAGTAAAACAAGTGAACTGTACAGATAGATCCCCTCACCTTAGTCTGGTTCGAGCTTAGATCTGGCTCGGTCCTTCGGCAGCGGCTGACTTGCCTTTGCCCTTACCTGATAGTTGAAATAAGAAATCTATAAATACGGAGCCCGTATTCTTGATTCATACTCCAATAAAAACTAAATAGAATACGATAAAAATACGAGATTTCTCTTCTAACTATCTTTGTTTTTGTTGTAGAAAACTCCTTGATTTCATAAAAATTACACAACTCCTTGAAATATTGAACACTCCAACGAGAATTTTGCAAAAAAAAAAAACCCACTTCGTATGTATAATTAATTAATTATTTATTTATAGAACCAAACAAAGAACAGTGTGTTGGCAGTGCAAACCCTGAGAAACAACATCATGGCGTCGACGTTGCTCACTTCCACATCGATCATGCTTAGTTCGCTCATCATCGTGTCGATGGCCACGCTCAGGTAGGGCTAGTTCGTGCTGGGCGACGCGATCTCATTGGGTCTCTTGAACAAGTTCTTCTCCATTCTCGCCTTCCTATTGATCATGAAATCCATAAGGTACTAACCATGAGAGCATCCTCATCAACATGTCGGTGAAGGCGCGCAAAGTGTGGGCCGAGTACGTGAGCAACTCACTGAGCCAGGGCAGTTACTTCAAGTTTTTGGGGCTTCAAGCATTCTACTTCTAATTCCCTCTCGTAATGTGGACCATTTGGCCGATCACAATTGCGGCCTCATGCTTGGTTCTCGTGGTGTTGCTCTACTACTTAGATGTGTATTCTGGCTGGGGAGAGCACGAGACTGATGGAGAGTGTTGATCTCGCCACGTGGTCATTGATTTGTTGTTGGTGGATCTTGGGATTCAACTCTCATTGAATCTTACCACAGTAAATGAAAAATTGATTAGAAATAATACCAACCTTTCAGAAACAGAGTTGGTAGTTCATTCCCTCTCATAAGGAGAGGTTGAGGGTTCGAACTACGCCTATAGCTTGCTTCTAGTGGCTTGCCCACATTTATCAAAATAAAAAAATAATTTAAAAATAAGAATTTTTAATAGTTTTTTTCTTAAAAAAAAAGTAATTTAAGGAGTTTGAGAACTAAGAATTAATGAAATATATAATCTATAAGATATACATTAAATTTTAAGTGTTTAGAAATGTACTAGACAATTAATGGCCCTCACGATGTTCAGGAATTTGTAATAAATAATATTTATATAATATTAGAATGTATTGTGATGAGGGTAAAACTGGTAAGACAGATGGCACTCTCCCGCCCAGCCACGTGTCCCAGCCAATGGACATATATCGGTCCGACAGTACATCGGAAGCTAACCCATCTGATGAGCATATCGCCCGAAGCATACCGGACTGGTAACCACGACTGATATGTACTGAACCGGTATGCCATCCTGATATGCCCCCTCGACATAGCACATCGGCAACAACTCCTAGTGTACAAAACCGATGTATCGGGTCGTCAGCCAACACGTGCACCTCACATGCTCTGAATCCGTCAACCGACGCGTGCACCTCGCGTGCTTTAAGGTAACTTGCACCACAAGGAATCCACGCCTATAAAAGGAGTAATGGAGGCGCCGTAAAAGATCATCAAATCATTGGGAGAAAACCCTAACCCCAGAAAAAGTCAGAGAGCGCCGCCACCCAGGAAAAAGCATCAACCTCGAGAAGACAACATCATCATCAGCGGACCCGCAGGCCTGAAGGGAGAATTTTTTATCCTTTCTTTTGAAAATCTGGTTGTAACTTTGATGATGATGAGTATAGTCGCTTTTCTCCGTGGTTTTTTCCCCGCTTGAGAGGGGTTTTTCCACGTAAAATCTTTCTTGTCTTTTGCATGGTTCTTCTTCCTCTTCCTCTCTCTGTGTTTGGATCTGACGAAGCTTCTTCATCTGGTTCTGAGCCCCGACCATAAATAAATTCAACCGTTGATCTGAGATCTCTCCTCGATCCCGAGGCGATCCCGATTTCGGCATCAACATATTAAAAAATTAGTATTTAAAATTATCTATTCAAATTAAAAAAATTACAAATATAACTTTAAAAGTGAAAATTTTTGAAATATCAATTAATCTAATGTTTGTGAATTTAATTAGATAAGTGAAGTTCATTTTAGTAGGAACTAGCAAATGACCCTTCGCATTGCTTCCTATTAAAAAAAATCTTAAATAGTATGATTATTTTGCTAGTATATATCAGTTTCAATAAACCAATGTTAACAAATCAAACATTAAATTTGAATGAAAAAATAAAAAATATTCAATGTTTTTCATGATATGATCAAATACCTATCAAACCTCGCAAATCTTCTTGGGATCAACCCAACATGACAGGTGTTCTACTAATCCACCATTCTTCGATAACATAGGCACCGCCATAAAGGCGAATTATCTATTAATGGAGGTCTTTTGGCAGCTCATTATCACAAGCACATCACCATTATCAACAACACACCAAACCCTTTAGTATATAATTGTGACCCCTCGCATGCACTCTGGTCCATATGAGAATTCTTAAAAGGTGGAAATTAAGACGTTGATTACATCAAAAACGAAGTAATTTTCACGTGAAAACGTGCGTGAGTGATAGTTTGATTGTTTATATTATTTTATAATTCAAAAATCTGAGAAAATTTCAAAATCTTAATCTAATTTTTGGGTTGTTTTGGAATTTTTAAAATCAAAATTATCAATAACTGATTTACTCCCTCTTAGTAATATAGATAAATTTGTTAAAATTAAAAAATTCAAAATTATGAGAAAATTCCAAAATCCTAACCTAATTTTATGTCTTTTTTGAATTTTAAAAATTAAAATTAACATACTCCCACTTAGTAATATACTAGCAAATCTCCCTTCACATTGCTCAGGATTTAAAAATAAATATATTAGTGGCTTTAAGCCTAATATATATATATATGTTAGGGTGAAAATCGGTTTTGATCCTAATTTCACTCTAACCGTTGAATTTGTTTAAAGGTTAGGACTTAAAACAGTGTGGAAATCATAGAAGAAAATCCAAAGGAGAGACACAAGCTTTAATGTGGAAACCCTCGAATCGGGGAAAAACCACGGGCTTAGTGAGGGCTGAATCCAATAATCTTCCTTGGTACAATAGGCCAGAAAAAGATGAAGAAGAAGAGGAGTGTTTTCAATAAAAGTCGAAGCTTGACCGAGGTGAACTGTGTCTTCTCTTTGCCCCCTAGTCTTCTTAAAGCTGGGGAGATAAAATCCCGCCCTCCCCTCCTGAATCTGCGCCCTCGCCTCAAATCCTGCCCCCGAATCCGGGGTATGATTGACTATCTCCATCTGGTCGTAATCCACGTACTGTAACCCTGAAGAGCCACGTGTCCTTGGTTTGACCGTTGGATGCTTGTTGGAAGAACACTGTGTTTCTGTGGCAGGACTGGGCTCAACCCGAGGGAGGAGGACGCCTGGAGATTCTTCTGATGGAAGGTGTCTGGCGGCCTTTCTGAAGAAGGTTGCCGAATGAGAGCTTTCCGAAGGAGAAGGGAGGTGCTGGGATGCCTTTCCGAAGGAGGTTGTCAAAGGAGAGCTTTCTAGGGGGTTGCCGAAGGAACTTGACCCTTTAGGACTGGCGAGGGAGGTGCTCTAGACGATCTTCCGCGTCTAGATGGGCGCTACGCGTCTTCTCATCTTTCTCCCTATATATATATATATATATATATATATATATATATATATATATATATATTGATTGGGGAGATTAGGAGGCCTTCTCCCTGCCCATTTGAGGAAGCTGTCGACCGTCAGGCGGCCGAGTTATGGATCCGAGAGTTGGAGAAGACTTCTAAGGTACCAGTCCTCTACATTACCCTGCAGCAAGTAGGCAGCTGTCCTGACTCTATCTGTGTCCCTAGCCTGGAACATCTCGAAGGTCTTCTACAACTCTCGGATCCATAACTCGGCCGCCTAAGGGTCGGCAGCTCCCTCAAATGGGCGGGGAGAAGGCCTCCTGATCTCCCCAATCAGACCCCTATCGATGACTAGCGCAACAGGCGGAGGTGGAGGTGGTGCCTATTGCTGTTGCTGTCTCTGCTCCTGGATAAGACCCATCATCTCCCTCATCAACTAAATCATAGTAATGGAGGGCGCCTTCCCCCTCAAGTATGGGCCTCCTGCCTGTGGCTCTGTAGCGTTTGACTGAGCAGGTAGCTCCTGTTCTATCTCCATGTCCTCAGGTGGTGGGGGTACCTCCTCCACCGGGGCTGTGGCACCTCAACACGGCGAGGTCGTCCACGTCTACCACTCCCATGCATCACGATAACTCTAAAGCATGAACAAGATAAAATTTTTGAATACTTTTATTCATACCACACATCCTAGTGAAAATTCATAAAAACAATAGGTTCGTATATAGACAATACTAATGTCAAATACTAATACATCGACTCTTGGTGTCAAACGACCCCAGTTGATTAAAATAACTCCTAACCCCATCTCAGTGTGAAGGCGTCAGTAGATACATCAAGGTAACGGTCCTCTCCCTAAATGTGGACCCTACCTCTTGAATATGGTCTCATGTGCCAGCTTGACCCAGGAGGACCCTTTGGGCAATTGAGTGTGTGGTGGTCCGTGCTACCACATTGACGACACCTAGGAGGGGGATGTCTGCAATCCATAATCCGGTATCCGATGCCCCCCACAACGACAACACCACTCTGCCATACAAATGGTCAGGTCATGGCAAGATCCTTTACAGTAGTCGTACCTGATCCTTTTGTTCCCTATAGGTAGTGGTCCTCTCGCATAGGAAACGTAGAAAGGATTAGAGTATCTGCGGCAATCCTGGGCTCGAAGCACTGGTTGTGGTCCCTTCTTATCATCGTTATCCAAGATCCGATCCAACAACACCTCAGTCTGGGCTATCCTTTGCATGTACCACCTCACCCTCTGGGTTAGTCCTAAATCACGATCGGAAAGAAAATACACGAGCCCATCGGTGTCTTGTGCGCGTCGACTTGTTGCAGGTCCAGCGGGCTCTCTATCTGGCACTGTCCCAGGGTTGTGCTCCGACCCCGGTGGTGTGGAGTCCTCCTAAACTACCTCCATCTCCTGAGAACTCTTCTCGTCGGACATAATCGGCTGCCATGCAATAACATTATCAGTTAATCGTTCCAAGTCCTGGTCTACCTAGCCAAACAACCAGTCTATACTATTTGTCTAAGTCACTAGGGCAACTAGGGTGTCTGTTATCTCAATTCTCTGATACCACTTTAATCTGTCACGCCCTGACCCGGTTTTCAAACCTCGGGCACATGCACAGATCGGCTGTACCCTAGTAGAGGCGCACCTCATTCGGATACAAGGCCTAGGTAAATCATAAGCATGCAACATATAAACAGCGGAAGCATACAATAAATATAAATAATCAGAGTTTATAACATAAATAAAAATAAGGGTTCAGGTACCCTACATAAATCAAGGCCCTACAAGGGTCCTACAAATATAAATTTTACTCATCAAAGAAGAACATGAGGTCATCAAATCTCTGCAACGATGTCCCCAATCCCTCGTACCGCTCCTGAGTCCGAGTCAGCTATTCCTCAGGGTCTGAAAAGAAGAGGGTAAACAAGTGGAATGAGATTTCGAAGGGAAAGCTCAGTGAATACCTCCATAGGGAATACATAAAAAATACATCAAAGAACATGGCCAAGCCAAACATACAAGGGTCACGATCCAAGTCTCAACTTACCCAATGAACACAATAACATGGTAGGGAGTTCAATCCATGATTAATAAGACATCCAAAAGAAACTCTCGTGTCATCTCCCCGGTAATCATCAGCCTCAGCAGATTGTCGACCTCAGTCGAAAGCAGACCCTTGAGTACGGTAGTGCTACTATCACGTACATGTACGTACACGGCCAGCGTATCATCTCACAAACGGGTGGACAACCAGAGTATCCCCCCTCTGACAGGGCTATAGGACAACCAGGGTGTCCTCCCCCCGGATGCTCGTACAAAATTGCACTGAGCGAGAGAGAGTCCACAAGAACAAGAAAGAATTGGCACACACCTACCTGGACGGAGAACAGACTCACGTGTCTCCACGGCCACGTACCGATTAACTTCACTAATTATAAGTTCAAAACAACGGACGTCAACATCCACAAACCAAACACATACACATACACATATATTGAAACAAATATCCAACAAGTAAAGAGGAAAACATCTATATGTGCAGTCATGATCAAAGAAGCATGGTAACAACAAACAAGGAGCACTCAGTCAATGATCAATAAACTATCATCAAGTGGTAGGGGTGCTAGGCAAAGATACTTACCTCTATTAAAGACGACTAGAATCACACAAGACTCCCTCCTAGTGTGTCTCCACACTCTGCGTCGGTATCTGGTAGTAGAGTCCGTATCAACAATGGTAATAGCTCATAAACTCTACATGTCTAGATGCACATGTATGATCCACTATTGGGTTGTAGCCTAATCAAATGGGCCCATCTAACCTGTTGGACATAGCTAGACATAGCCTAACTTGTATTTGAATGTGAGTCCATCATTAGATGACTGAACCTAACCATTTAACCAATAAGTTGCTATACTCTAGTGGTTAAGACTTCTTATTGTCATTATGGAGACTCGGGTTCAAATCCCAACACTTACAATTTATATCATTTTCTTTTGTAATCTACTAACCAAGTTCAAGACTTGATTAGAGTTTGGGTTCCACTTAACCACTTAACTTGATTGCATCTAATCAACTAATATTGCTAGACCCAACCAGGTAACCCTTTAACTTGGTCTGCTTAGTCTTTTAATGGGATTCCATCTAATTAATTATATCTGGTTAGACCCAACTTGTTAGCTAACTTGACTAAACCCAACTTATTTAGTCTTGATTGAACCCGAACCATGTTGAACTTGATTGAACCCAACTTGACCGAACCCAACTCCATTAACTTATTTAACTTAACTTGATCAAACCCCGTTACATTTAAACTTGAGTCCATCTCTCACTTGACCTAGCCTAACCCTCAAAATGACTAAACCTAACCCGTTAAATGTTTTTATTTCAGGCTCATAACTGTTCATTACCGAGCCCTCGCCGGAGCGGAGGTAGCGCCTTGGCCTTGTGCGGTAGTTGCTGGCGATGCACGTCGAAAGCCAGGCCCTTCCCTCTCCCGAAATCCTCATCGCCTGAGGGTGATTTGTACGCCGTGAGCTTCTTCCGGAGTAGCAGTTATCGGGTTCCTCCTCTCCTCGCCGGAGCTCACCTCTTCTTGGACGGACTCTCCCTCCCCTTCCAACGTTCAACCTATCAGCAGAAGATAACTGGGGATCACTTGGCGACTATCCCCCTCCCCTACTATGCATGCATAACGACTATAAACAAGGTAACAAAGACGGAGGGACTTACTGGATTATAGTTGGCCCTCGAGGCCTCCAGGAAGAACATTGGTGACTGATGCTGCTCCAAAGGGCGGCTCTGGCTGCGGTGAAGAGCTCCTATGATCCGCTACTGGTCTGGTCTCACGGCGAAGTTGCTCCCTGCTCCCTCCGTTCAACTCCCTCTCCTTACTGTCTCTCAACTGTGGCGGCGCTGGTCGTAGACGAGTGACTGTACTAGGGTTTGGAGACGTCCCTCTTCTTATAGAGGTCACGGAGGCTTTTAGATAAGATTCACTCGAGCTTATAGGGCTTATCTCGTAGTTTTAAACCTCCCCTACAGCTGGCCGGCATGCGGTAGACGACAGATATGAAGCTACGCGGCGGTGACGCGGAGAAGAGACGAACTCGTGGTGCCTCGTGACCAGTCTTCTCAGATCGATGGTCTAGATTAGACACATGCGATCCAACAGCGGGAGATATGTTATAACTCTCCGGATCCTATACCAACTCGAATGGACGGCTCAGATAAAAGGGAAGTGAACAGTTATATCCAACCCGCATGCCTCGAACTTACTCCGTATCCAAAGATGGACGACTATGATTGCTTCTCCGTGATGAGAGGCTTGGATTCACTCCAATGCCTTGAACTTAAGTGGAGATCTGTGATGAGCGGCTTAGATTTGTCCCCACGATAGGAACACATGCACCATCGTCTTAGTAGTTGAAATGGACGGTTAGATGAAGCCTTCTTGCCTCAAACTTACTTTACTCTATTTGATGGATGGCTTGGATTATTTCATTCTAACGAAATGAATGAAGGATTTGGATCATCACTGGTGCCTCAAACTTAATATACATCTCCAGATCATTTGATCTCAGCCGTTGCAATCTATCTGCATGGCACTCACGTAACTTTGCATATAAGCCCTTGCTTTTTTAAACCCTTTACATGCAAGTCCCTCCCCAGAAAGAGAAATGCAACTTCAGTTAAATCCCTAGATTTTCCTGGAATTACTAATAGCTCACTAACGGCCTCAATTAACCCGAATTAGGACATTAACCAAATTAATCCTTCTTTCCACATAAAATCCAATAAATTCCAAATATGTAGAATTTATTCAATTAACTAATTAATTAAAGAACAATAAGAAAACATTTATTCCCTAAAATCTTAGATTTTACAGTCACTTGGGTTGATATGACATTTCTTCTAGTGTCTCAACGTTGTCTTGTGCCCTGCTAGATAGGCAACTATTCCGACAAAGTGTGGTGCGATGTATTACCTATGGATGTCGTTCATATCCTACTTGGTCGTCCTTGGCTTTATGATCTTGATTGTAACGCCCCGACCCGGATCCCGGGACCTCGAGCACGTCTACAGACCGGCCGTATTAAAGAAGAGATAAACTCAACTCTAATATAAGGCCTAATAATGTGATAAGCAGATAACAATCCATAAATAAACACAAACTCAAGTTCATAAGAACATAGAGTCATTAGGGTCCATAGGCCCTATAAGTCCGTCCTATAATGGGTCCTACAAATAACAAAGTTTATAAAAATAAAGATAAGCTGAGACTCCTATAAACCTTGATCTCCGAGTCCCTCTTCAAGCTTCTCCCCTTCTAAACCTCTGGAATCTGTGAAAAAGGAGGAAAAGAGAAAACACGTGAGCTTTGAAGGAAAGCTCAAGAAAAGTACCCCTCAGGTCAGCGATTAAAGGTCATCAAAATAAAAATGGCCATGTACCAACGGGATCATGGAATCAATAACAAAGTCCTAGGAGTCTACCACAAACAAGTCACGACTCACCGCCACAAAAGCCCTTGGGCTCAGAGTGAAGTTAAGAGAACTTCGGAGTTTACTCCCCAGGTATGTCCGACTTTTGGATATAATTACGACCTAGATGGTCGTTTGACTCTCCAGTCAAAAAGATCGGTAGAACTACCTCTTCTTAGAGATGCTGCGATTGATTAATACCATGCCCATCGGCGGGTGAGACCTCCGTGAGATTTGTTTCTCGGTAGAGTTTTGTCGGGGAGAAAGCCGTGGAGTCCTACCACGAGCGTTCCCAAAATTGGAGCTTCTAGCTCCACCGAGCCGCAGAACATAGCAAATAGGGCACCAACGTCTCAGAAATGTGCATACATTAATGTGATTCAAGAACAGATAAGAACAGCATGTATGGCAACAACAGTGCATGTATTAAGAATACATAGCAAGTCCAAGAAATCCCGTTATCGGGTGAAAACTAGGCAAGTGAACTTACCTCTGGTTGGTACTAGATGTCATTCTAGCTTCCTCTAGGGTGCCCACAACTCCCCGAGAGTATCTGGCATGCAGAGGTCCTATTAGAAACAGTATTCCCATAATATTACTATGTCCTAAGGTGTACATGCATGCCTTACATTCTTATTGGGCTTAGGCCCACTAACGGGTCCTAAGGACCATCTCTCGGGTTACCGGCCCTTATCCCCGTTTCAGTGTCCCTTAGTTGACTTTTAGACCTACTTTGGTCAAATCTAGTCAACTCTAGCCTATTGTCAAGTCGACTTTTATTAGGTCACTTTAGTTGAGTTGAGTCTAGATTCAAGATTGATCTTAGCCCCTCTACCCTAGAAGGGGCATTTTGATCATTTGAAAATCCCCTTTGAACTTATTTAGCTTCCTTGCCAAATAATTCTTATCGCTAAAGCAGATTATCCAAATTAATTAATTAATTAATTAATTTTACTTCAATACTCCATAATAATTATTAATTATTACCCATAGTTCCATATAGTTACCCGATCTATAATGACTATTTGATTATAAAGGTCATTACTATCAATAGTGACACCTCTTATTTAATTGTCACACTAAGGTTTTAATCTTTATTTAAAACCTTAAGTTTCCTAATTATTAAATTATGAGTAAAAATTTTCATAACCTAATAATCGTCACAAAACCTAAGTTTCATTATCTCTACTAGCTATTTGTCACAACCATTTAACTAGCATCTTAGTCCATGAGAGGAAAAATAAAAGGATTTTATTTTTGTCACAAGTCCTAAGTTCCTCTTTTTTTTTTAATACCATGTATAACCAACAATAAACAACTAATGTTCTCATTTAAAGAGAGGGAAAATAAATAATTATTTTAATTAATTAAATGAGTGTCACACCCCTAAGTATATAGATGTTTGATTATTGTCACACCCCTAAGTTTGAAATAATTAAACGATTAATGTTATATATATATATTTTTATTTTTATTTTTTCACTTCTTCTTCTTCTTTTTCGCGCTGCATCGAGAGCCACACCGGCGTCAGGCTCCTTCTCCGTGACCACCATTTACCGCCGGGCTGCCGCCGACGTGACCTCACCGATCATGGCCGAAGCCCTCCATGCCGCCGAGCACGCCCCTCCCACTACGAGCACCAAAACTCTCTAGCGAGAGAAAGGATTTACCCGAAGCTCTCACCGCCGATCTTATGCATGTAGCAATGACTGAAATATTCTACTGGGGTTTTTAGAACACTCACCGTGAGGTTGCCGAGGTGGAAGCGATGGAGTCGCCGTGAAAACGCCGCTTTTTAATTCACCTAACTTCGGAAGTTGGATCCTTCTCCTCTTAGACGCCACGGCGAAGTTCTCCTCTCTCCGTCCGCTATCAAGCTCCCGAGATTACGAGCACCAAATCCCAGCGAGCTTGCAGAGCTTCGCCTCCGGTCAACTCTCGCCGGAAAAGACAACCTCCACTGGAGATGCTTTGCGGCCGAGCTCCCCGGCCCTTCTTATAGCCCCCGCGAGCTAGACGAAACGGCCTTCGTGGGTTTAATTCGCACGGTGGCGCCCTAATGAAGTAGCCGCGATGTTGCCGGTCTTCGCTGCGTTACGGCGACGAGGCGTGGCCGTTTCAATCGTAGGGGAAGAGAAGGACACGCCTCGGGATTTGGTTTTTGCGATGATCAACTGGTCGTGATTGTGAGTTAAATCCAACGGCGTCCTTTTAGCCTCGTATTCAACAATCGTTAGATTTACGGTTGATTTAATTAAAATGAGCGGCCCGATGTCTTTCCTATGTCTCCAAGATACGGTGATCATGAGATGGGCTGACTTCACCTGGCCACCACACCGCGACCTTGTGAGGTCATCTCCAAGTTACCCATCCACTTTGCCTGTATCCGTTCCACGACCGGATGGATTAAATCGGACTCGCCGCGTGGCTCTCTGAAGCCCTTATAAATCCTCGCTGATTTGCTACAAATGAGATCATTTAATCTGACCTCGTTCGTTCTCCTCGATGGGGTTTTCTCTCACGAAATTTTATGAGAGGTCCCGATTCTTTTAATATTATAATTAGGTCCAAATCTGTGAGAGAGGAAAACTTCTGTAAGGTCCTCATGTCTTTCAAAATTACTATTAGGTCCCTGCAGACCCCATAAAAATTTTAAATTTCCATTTAAATTAAATATATCATTTAATCTCACATTAACACTTATCGAGGGAAATAACTTAAATATTTTTCCTCAAGAAAATAACTAAATATTTATTTCCAGAAATTCATGGATTTTACATTGATGTTACTCATCATGACCGCACCAATACTTGTGTCTTTATGCACAAGGGCAAATCCATCATGCTTACATCTGTTCGCCCTAAATTGAGGAGTGACCCACCAAAACCCTTACCCATGCATGTTGCCAAGAAACCATTAACAATCCTTACACTTAAAGTCTTTGAACAAGAGAATACTAGTTCGAGTATTGTTTTGGCCTTTGTGGCTATTGCGGCTTCCCCGACCTCATCCTTGAGCACCTTAATAACTTCACCTGAGATTGTTTCTTTACTTGAGGAATTTAAGGATGTTACACATGACGAGTTGCTTCATGAGCTTCCACCTATGCGGGACATTCAACATGCTATTGATTTTATTCCGGGGTCTCAGTTAACAAATCTCCCACATTACAGGGTGAATCCCAAAGAGCGTATTGAACTGGTTAGCCAAATTCAAAGCTTGTTACATAAGGGATTTATTCGTGATAGCCTTATCCCTTGTGTTGTTCCTGCATTACTAACTCCAATGAAAGATGGTTCTTGGCGAATGTGTGTTGATAGTCGCGCTATCAATAAAATCACTATAAAATATCGATTTCCTATTTCTCGCCTTGATGATATGCTTGATGTCTTGGCTGGTTCACTGTGGTTTTCCAAAATTGATTTGCACAGTGGCTACCACCCGATCCGTATTCATCCAGGAGATGAATGAAAAACTGTAATCAAGACCCAGGATGGTCTATATGAATGGCTTGTCATGCTATTTGGGTTGTCCAATCCCCCTACCACCTTCATGAGAGTGATGACGCAGGCCCTCCATCCTTTCCTTGGCAAATTTTTGGTGGTATATCTTGTTGATGTCCTCATTTATAGCCACACTAAGGACGACCACTTAGATCATCTCCATTAAGTTCTTACCACCTTAAGGACTGAGAGGTTAGTTCCAAACCTTAAGAAGTGTTCCTTCCTTCAGCCATAGGTTGTAAGACCCAGGGTTTTTATGAATAATTTGGGTGTTTATTTTTCTTTTAATAGTTTTAATTATTTTAATAATGGAAGGAATTTCCTAAAATTGATGGATTGGAGTTTAATGGGGTTATTGAGGACTATTTTGTAATTTCAAGAATGTTTGTGGACTTAATGAAAATTTTACTTATCTCACAGGTTTTAAGTAAACAGGGACTTGTACGTGATTTCAGAAGAAACCTGGGCTTAGATGAAAAAAAAAAGAAAAAAAGAATGAGATTGAATCCGCCATTAATGATTTTAGAAAGCTTTTGGTTTTTGGTCAAAAACGCGTGAAGAAAAGAAAATTGATTTTTATTTAAATATAAAATAAAAATAAAGTGAAAAGCTAGTGTGGCGGCCATTAACGAGTTGGAAGCTTGCTTGTGTTTTATTTATTATTTTCGTTTGAAACGGACGGTCATAATCATTTGTTGAGAAGTGGGAAGCGATCTGACGGCTGTAGGTTTACCGTGTGATAACGCGTGAAGAGCGCCTCCTCCTTTGAATTGGTTAGATAAGGAAGGGATCTCATTCAAATCTCGTTTTGAATTCTGTTAACAATGAGCTGGATCGCGTCGAGATTCTCCGTAGGCCTAATCTCCAGAACCCTAGCGTCGCCGTTCGTTCTCTTTTCTCTTTCAAACGTGCAATATCATCACAATAGAACGCTGAACAGGGAGGGGCGACGCAGCTCCACGACGGCCGGAGCAACACCGATAAATACCATCCAAGTCCCGGTGAGTTTTCCAAGTCCCCGTAGTCATACGTATATAGGAAACCTGTTGGATAATAGCATATTAGATCACTTAAAAGCTTTCATGATTTGAGATCCATGTTGTTAGAGAGAGTGGTTGTGGATCTCTGTTGATGGCTTAGGTCTAAGTTTGTTTGAACCTAAGTGTAGGGTTTCAAGTCTTGTTCAGTAGATAACTTGGAAATGGTGGTGATGGATTAAATATTTGAAATCGTTGGGTGATGTGTTTTCTGTGAACATTGATGTTAGGGTTTTGACTTGGTTGATAATCCTTGGTGGGTTGGATAGTGGTGTGAGGGTGATGTTGACTTAATGGTTAATATCAAAGATTTTTTTTTTTTTATGAATGTAAATTTCTCTGTGAATTTAGAGTGAGTGTGGATGTTGGGTTTCTCATGATGGCTATCTATGTAGTTTGTGTTTGTGTTTGTGTGTGCTTGGCTTGGATGAGAATATATTGGATTTTAGTTTATAGCATGGTCTTCATCTGATAATGATATACATGGGTATGATTTGTGTGGAGAATGAGGAATTTGTTAATGGTTGCTGGACTATAATGAGTAATGTAAACATGTATGATGGAGAGAAGTTGTGGATAACCAGGGAGTTGAGTATATTTTTTCAGAGAGAGAAAATGGGTTCGGTTTGATCTATTTATAAAGGAGTTGGGTTTAATATTAGTTGGGTAAACAAGTTCCTTGAGTTGGGTTCATTTAGTGGGCCTGGCCCATTTAGTTGCATGTGTTATAGGTGATGATATTAATGAACACTAGTGCATATATTGAGTTTGGACTCATGCTTACTAGATATTGACGAGGAGTGTGGAGCTTCGTCGGGGCAGATACGAGTCGTTTGATTGGATTGCGATCAGAGGTAAGTTACTCTTGCCTCGCTCCAACCTATTGTTTGGGTTTCTTGTTTTGATGAATGCTATTAATTAGCATATCTTCTTTGTGGTATCTGTTTTTCTTGGAAGCATGCACATACATGTTTGTTTTGTTCTCTTTTATTGTATGTGTATGATTGATGTGCTTGTGGTAGTGCTATTACTACTTGTTTGTTGGAATGCTCGTTAGACATGCCCTCCTGTGACCGACACTTGACTGTAGGCACTCGTGGTGCTTGTGTGCAGCTAGGTAGGTATGCGTCAGTGGAATGAGCGGGCTCGCTAAGCATAGCCTCCTGTTGTCTAGCATGAGACCATAGAGATACACAGTACTTGTGTGCTAGCCGGGAAGTATGTGCCAACTGAGTTTGTTCTTTCGCCCGGTTCAGTGGAGCGTGGGGGATCCGGTTTGGGGAACGTTCAGGGATAGGACACCCTGGCGTTTCAGCTTGCCATACCAGAGGGACGATACTCTGGTTGTCCTGCATGTCAGTGGGGTTGATGCACTGGCCGTGTCGACACGTGGAGAGGTGGCGCTACCGAGGTACGACCGGAGGGTGTGCGGCCAGGTGTTCTTTGTCCGGGGAATTGTTGCTGAGCTATTTTCTTTTGGAAATCTCTTCCAGATCCCCAAGGGCTAATGCTGGATAGGAGTCGTACCGTTACAGATGTTTGTGGTAGACTCCTAGGATCTGTTTGTGTGGGGTGTAGCCCTGTTGCTTGATGATTCTTGGATTTTGATATCATGTTGCTCATATGTCTTTGAGATCCTTGTAGGGTACTTACTGGGCTTTCCATTCGAAAGCTCACTAACTTTCTTTCTCTCATTTCAGGTCCTGAGTAGTAGGTGACTCTAGCTCAAGAGACGTGCGAGAGTTGGGGTGAGATTTTGCTGAGGTCGGAGGATCTCTTTACCTTGTGTTTTCTGTGTGAGGATATTTTATTTAGGACCATGGTAGGGCCTAGATTATTGTAGGGTATATGAACCCTAAATTTATTTCCGCTGAGACTATGTTATGACATTTGAGACTTTATTATCATAATGTTATTTTGTTATCTGCTATGATTCATCAGGCCTTGTATCTGAGTGAGGTGCGCCTTACTTTGGTACGGCCGGTCTGTGCACGTGCCGGAGGCCCTGAGAACCGGGTCGAGGCGTGACATATACTTTTTCTTGGATTCATTATTTCGGCTCACGGTATTTCTGAGGACCCTGAAAAAGTCAAGGCTATTCATGCTAGGATAACTCCTAGTACCCTCTCTGAGGTACGTAGCTTTCATGGACTTGCCAATTTTTATTATCGCTTCATCAAAGGCTTTAGTTCCATCATGGTTCCCATCACAAGCTGCTTAAAGAAGGGTGATTTTCATTGGACGTCTTATGCCACTAAAGCCTTTGAAGACATCAAGAGACGTATGACTGAATCACCCAATTTGCGCTACTCAGATTTATCTAAATTCTTCGAGGTTTCTTGTGACGAATCCGGTATTGGTATTGGGGGTGTCCTTAGCCAGGAGGACCATGTTGTTGTTTACTTTATCGAAAAACTCAATAAATCTATACAACGATACTCTACCTATGAGAAAGAGTTTTATGTTGTTGTCCAAGCCCTCCGGCATTGGCGCTTCTATTTGTTGCCTCAAGAGTTTGTTTTGTACTTTGATCCTCAAGCTCTTCGTTATTTATAGAAACAACGAAAACTCAGTGATAAGCACACACGGTGGGTTGCTTTTCTTCAAGAATACACTTTTATTCTTCACCATCATCCCGGGTTTGCAAATAAACCCGCTGATGCTCTTAGTCGTGTTGTTGCCGTCTTACATTCTATGAGCACTAGCGTTATTGGTTTCGACCGCCTGAAGGGTGAGTACCCTCTATGCCCTGATTTTAGTACTATCTATTTGGAGGTCCTCCCTAGACATAGTCGGACCCATATTTATTTCCTCCTCTGGGATGGGTACTTGTTTCGTGGTTCCACTCTTTGCATCCCCACACTTCCCTTAGAGATTTCCTGATTTGGGAATTTATACGCGGGTGGACTTGGTGGACATTTTGGGTAGGACAAGATCATTGCTCTTGTTGAAGACCGTTTTTATTGGCCTTCACTTAAGAACGATGTCATACGAGTTATTTCTCAGTGTCGCACATCTAGCGAAAGCTAGGAAACAAAACACTGGTCTCTACACTCCTCTACCGGTTCCACACACACCTTGGACTGATATTAGCATGGACTTCATCCTTAGGTTAGCCAAGACTGCACGAGGTTATGATTCTATTTTAGTGGTGGTTGATCGGCTCTCTAAAATGGCCCACTTCATTCCTTGCAACAAAACTACTGATGCTTCTCATATGGCCAAGTTAATCTTTAAGGAGGTTGCCCGTCTTCATGGTTTACCATAATCCATTATGTCAGATAAGGATGTCAAGTTTGTTAGTTACTTCTGGAAAACACTTTGGAAACTCTTTGGCACACAATTGAAGTTTTCATCTGCTTTCCACCCTCAAATGGACGGTCCAGCTGAAGTTGTTAATCGTAGCCTTGGAAATTTGTTATGTTGTCTAGTTGGAGAGCGTCCTAGACCCTGGGATTCATTGTTACCTTCTGCTAAGTTTGCCTATGATAATTTTGTCAATAGGATGACTGATAAAAGCCTTTTCCACATTGTTCATGGCCTTGTACCCCATCAGCCTGTTGATTTGATCCCTTTACCTCCTGATTCTCATCCATCTGTCTTTGTGTAAGATCCACGAATTTTAGGGTTTATTTTACTTAGAGTTTCTTTTGAGGATAAATGTGTTTATATTAGTCTTTAATTAGTTCACTTTGTTAGTTAGTTGGCAAATAAAAGTCCTTATGGATAGGATGTAACTGAATCTTTTTATTTGAATAAAAGTTTATCCTTTAATTGATCTCTTTGATTAATTTGTATTTTGAGAAGGTTATTGTAATTGCAGATTATATGGAAAGAGAGAGTAAAATGACAAATACGCTAATTAGGACTAATTGGGATCATTAAGGATCTAATAGTAATTTAAAAAAAAATAAGGACTGAAGGATAATATGTCTCTCTCTGGACCAGGGACCTAGTTGTAATATCAGAAGAGTCAGGGACCTAACGAGAATTTCATATCTCTCTCTCAGCCGAGGGACTTGCATGAAAACTAAATAAAAAGAAAGGACCTAATTGCAAGATCATGTGAGAGTCATGCAAAGAAGTATAGTGTAAAGATTGGACGGCTGAGATTAGATAATCTTATAAGAGAGGTTAAGTTCGAGGCATGAATATCAATCCTAACTCTTCAACCAATCAGTTAAGATGTTATAATTCGAGTCGCTCATCTCATCAGTCACTTAAAATCGATGCTAAGGAACTAATCGCAGCCGCTCGACTATTCTCACCTATCAGAATGATCGCAACCATTGATCTTAATGGATGAGTAAGTTTGAGGCAGGTAAGACAGATCAAGTCGTTCATCGTTTTAGTATCATAACCGCTCATCGCATTAGAGAGCCAATTACGAGATGTCATGACACACGGATCACCGTTGATCGCTAGCGTAAAATCTGGACCATCCGATGAAGGAACACCTGATGAAGAGGCAGCACGAGCTCCTCCCTCCGCCAGCAAACGGACGCCACAGTCGTTAAGTTTATCCAACCTGCAAACCGAGATAGAATAGAACTTAAACTCGAGATAAACTCGGATTTCAAACTTTATCGATCATGAAATCGATTATCTAGAAGCTCTTCATGGTTCTATAAATAGAAGACCTTTGGAAATGCTGGAGATTATCTAAGAACTAAGGCGAAGCTCCACTTCCTCGGAAAGACAGAGGGACAGAGGGAGAGAGAGAGAGAGAGAGAGAGAGAGAGAGAGAGAGAGAGAGAGAGAGAGAGAGAGAGAAGTGAGGCGTAATCACGGGAACCGGGCTTACCTCCAGAAAAGCAAGAAGTAGAGGGGCAGAGCTTCAGTGACTGGAACTCATCAGACGACGATCACCTGTGAGTCCCTCTTCTCCGTTGATTATTTATAATAGTTGTGCATGCATGTAGCGTAATTAACGACGTCGAGAGAGAGAGGATGAGAACTGGGGGGGTTCTTGATGGCTCTCTACCACGGGACTGAACACAGGAGAAGGGTGCTCCAGAGAAAGGAAGTAGAAACTGAGGGCTTACGGCCAGGGAAGCCTCACAGCGCACCGGCCACCCTCGGACTGTGAGGACCTTGGGTCGAGAAGGAGGAACGCCTACCGTTGGCCACCGCCGCGCTGGGACGAGCGCCAGTTTTCCTCCGATGAGGGCCTGTCCGGAGGTTGAAGATGAACTAAAATTTTAAACTGGTTTAATCAAGTTATAAGTCTAGTTTAGTTGATTGGATTTGGTCAAGTATTGATATTAAGTTAGATAATGGGTTTAGTCAATCAGTTGGGTTCGAGTCTTGATCAATTAAGATGGGTCTATTTGAGGTAATTGGGCTGGGTCTAGTCAAGTCTAAATTTATTAACATGATTAAGTCAAGTTGGGTTTAGGTTAATTAATTAAAAGGGGTTGGGCATAACCGGGTAATGATTTGGGTCTAATAGGTTAGGTTGAGGCTTTAAAATCAATTGAGTTAGTTGATTAATGGCTGGATAAAGTATAGATTTATAAATTAATTGGGTTCAATTTGTGAGCTTGGGTTGGATTTGGATCAAACCAATTAGGATTTGAACTGTAGCTTTCTAAGATGTTTGGGTTCGACCAAGTTGAGTTGAGTCAGATCTAATAGGCCAGGTTTAAGCAGCTAACCAAACCTACAAAACAAAAATATACAAAAGAAAAAAAAAAGGGTAGAGAAGGAGGCTTGAACCAGGGACCTCCTACTTGGGCTAGGTGGGCCTTAGCCACTATACTAGTTAGTTCTTTTGGACTAAGCATGGAAAGTTTATTAATATAGGGATAAAAGCTTAGGAAATAAAAGGAAAATGACATAGAGTACACGGGAAGGCCCATAAGTCGGACTTGGGCCAAATTAGGGCATCATACATGTTTTACTAGAAATTTTAAAACGATGCCGTTACTAAATTAGGCTTTGCTGCCAGATACCGACGTAGAGACATATCAGGAGTAGGAGTCTGAGGAGGATTCCAAATATCGTAAACAGAGGTAAGTTACTCCTGCCTAGTTTTCTACCCAATTTTGGGTTTTCTTAGCTTTGAATCCTTGATCTTGTCTTTTTGTTTGAAAGTTGTTGGCATTCGATGTTATTGATTTTCTTTGATTGGCCTTGAAGACACCATGTGTAGTATGTTATTGCTTGATTTGCATACACGTATTCATTTTCCTGATTTATTGAATTCCCATGTTTGTGTATGCTTGTTGATATGCTGGAGATTGTTGAACATATCATTCCCATTGATCAGCACGTGGCCGTGGAAATATGTAAGCTTATGCTCCGTCCGGGTTGGTGTTTCAGCACTGCTTGTGTTGAAGATTCTCCCAATGAGTGCAGATAAGTTACGGGTATTCAGGGGGAGGACACTCTGAACGTCCTGTAGTCCTACCAGGGGGAGGAAACTCTGGATGTCCACCTGTCAGTGGGATGATACACTGACCGTATACGTGCACATAGGGGCGCTACCAGACTCGAGGGTCTGGATGTGATTAAGATGAGCACCGGGAGATGACGTGAAATTTTTTCTTGTCTATTGCTTGTTACGAGATTTTCTGATAGTGATCCTTGGGTCTGTTCTTGTGTTCTGATGTGTTTATGTTTTAGTTTGGATCACTTTCAGTTTTGATTATTCCTCTTGGCTTCCTTGTATTTCCCCTGCAGAGGTGCTTACTGAGCTTTCCTTTCGAAAGTTCATTCTACTTGATTTTCTCTCTTTCAGGTTGAGGGATTAGCTGGATTGATTTCAAGAGCTGCGCGAAAGTTTAGACTAGTTTACCTAGGTTCGAAGACCTCAAGTCTATACTAGTATGTGAGATAATGTTATTATAGGACCCTTGTAGGGCCACAATCTTTGTAGGATATTAGAAACCAAATTTGTATTTTCAAATCCGCTGTAAGAACTCTGATTATTGTTAATAGTTACTTTATTTATTTGCTTGCTTATGATTCATTTAGGCCTCGTATCCGAGTGGGGTTCACCTCCACTTGGGTACGGCCATCTGTGCACTTGCTCGAGATCTTGGAAACTAGGTCGGGGCGTGACACTCTGCCAATTCTTTTACCCAACATATTTCTGATTCGCATATTGAGATTAGGCGAAAAATTGTGTTAAGTATTACTAGGTATAAATTTTTGCTGATGCACGTCGTAGGACCCAGGCTTTTAATGAAGGTGACTATGTCTTAGTCCGTGTACACTCTAAATGTTTTCCTACACATTCTTTCAAAAAGCGACATGCTCGTGCCATTGGGCCTTATCACATACTTGAGAAACTTGGACCCAATGCTTATCGTGTTGACCTTCCTGCTAATTTGCATATCAGTCTTATGTTTAATATGGAAGATCTTTTTCTATATCGTGGTACTTTTACTCTGCCTCCTTTCCTTTCGCGATCCCCACTTCCCCTCTTGTTCCTCGTTTGCCACCTACTCCTTTCCCACCTTCTGATAAGATTGAGTCTGTTTTGGATCATGAAATTGTGACTTCCCTTGATGGTGGTTGCCAACGTTATCTTGTTCGGTGGACTGGTAGGCCTGATTTTGATGCTTTGTGGATTACAGAGGATGAGTTTCGTCGCCTTGATTGGATCTTTCGGAGCGGTATGCTTTTGACTCTCTGGAGGTGAGTTCTTTTCAGCCGGGCGGATTGATGTAGATGTGCGCATATATTATCGTAGATGCAGGACTTGTGTGCTAGTTTTATTTGGCTTGTGTTATAACTAGGATTTTTTATGTTAGTAGTCATTATTTTGATTCAAAGTGTTATTTATGTCTTTCATCTTTACAAGGTTTCCTATATAAACCATTGCTATGGAGTTTGTTGAACTTGGTTTTTTATTATTATTAATTGGAGTTTTCTGTTGAGTTTCTCTTGCTTGGAGCTTTGCCTCCCTTTTGGTTATATCGGCTTGACGACGTTTCTTTTTTCTAGTAGTTTAATGCATCAAAAGGTTATGCACTTCAAGAGGATAGATTTACAGTACACTGATAAGAATTGCTTATTGTTTTTATACATTCAGCTATTGCTATATTTTCTCAACATACCCGTGGGAAAGGTTTGAGTACTACTAGTGTATCAAGGATTGGTCTTGATCTCTTGTAATTCCCCACTTTTATCATAGAAGAATTCCTCCCTTATCACCAAAGGGGAGGGGAAAGGAGGGGAGGGGGATATATTGGAGACACGTGTAAAATGTAACATGATCCTGCTTCATAGGTGCATATAGAAGGGATTTTGGTTTGTTTGTTTGTTTGTTTGTTTTTTATATACTTCTAACACCCATTGCATTTCCATCCTAAAAATTTTTTACCTCAATTTTCTCTCTCTATCATCTTCGTTTTTTTAAAATTTATATTAATATTAATATTTTGCTTTTTTTTAAGCTACATAAATCTTCATCTTTTTTCTTATTTTTTAAATCAAATCTATCTTATCTCTTCTTATCTTTCAAAATGTTCTCAAATTGTTAGGTGGTGTTTGGTTGGCCCAAGGTTAAGTTGGGTTTAGGGTTAAGAGTTTTTATTTTTTTTTAAATCATTTTGTAGAGTAGTTGTTTACTTTATCTAATTTTCCTTCTTTGTCAAGAAGGGTTAATGAAAAAAGGTAGAAATGCGAAAATATTAATGTTTTATGATAACACTACCATAACCTGAAAGAACATGATGATAAAATAAAAGAATGAAGTGACCAAAGTGTCATAGAATGAAATATTGAATATCTAACCTACGAGGAATAAATTAATGTTTCCTTTTTTTAGAAGAAAGTCGGTGTAGTTTGGTAAATATCCTTTACTAAATAGAAAATAACATCTTTGTACTAAAAACAAAACTATTACTTATTTACTTTGATGTGAAGACTATGATCATGGTGGTTCACTAGCACATGACCCTAACTCTGAAAGTCAACAAATAGATTGATGTTAGTGCTGTGAGTGTTACTTAAATGTATAATTGATTTGCTAAGTCTATTTTTTACTAGATAATATTTATATTAACTTTTTTATTGATGCGGGAGCATCCTTTCTATGTATTGGTACAAGAAGCTGAGAAGTTTCGTGGTGTTATTGATAAATTGCATAGTACAATTGGATTTTTTTTGTACTTTAGTTGAAAAAATTCCTGATACTGTTCTATTATGTGGATCTATTTTCATGTGCTTCTTGATGTATCTATTATAGGTATGAACTTGATAAGGCGTCTTCTAGGATAAGCACTCAAATAGAAGCTGCAAAAAACGATGTTATATACAACATCATCGGTACCACTGTATCAATCATCGCTGTTGGCATTGTAGTTGAAATGACCACCCCGAAAATTTTCGGTAAGATTTGAAATTTCCAAATAATTAATTTTATTTTATCTATCTAGCTAACTTGGTGTGGATTTAAACATCAAGTGAATGGAAGCGATTAATATGTAATGATAAACTATAAGCTAATGGGCATCAATGACTTAAGGTTAGAGTGGTCATTCCCTCACCCTAAGCCTAACACATTAGTATGGTACTATGGTGTCATGTGCTCCTAGGAATAAGTAAGGAAGGATCCGAGAATATGGGCTATTGGGGGGATTACTTGTCTCTTTTGGTACTCATGGAGTGAATGGTACGAGCCTCTCCCCCATACCTCACCATCTCCTTTCTTGACCTAGATGAGAGAGCCTTCAGACACTGGTTTTGAGAGAGAGGAAAGGTAAAAGAGTCCATGAGGGAGCTGGTGGCATCTTTTTCTCAAGATCGAGGGCTTAGGAATGAGGGATGCGGGAAATTATGATGGAGGAGGAGCTTGCACTGGAACAAGCTTGCAGTCAGTGACGAAGAGAATGACTCATTACAAGAAACAAAGAGGGGCAACGTGTCTCCTTTTGCTATGGTGAGAAACCAGACCCTTATTACTGAATGCTTCACTAAAATCTTGCTAAAGTTCTGAACTCCTTGAGGGATTTTGTTGTTGTTCGTGATTATTAAGAGACTTGAGTTGGTGCTATGCTGAGAGTGAAGACTGTTGGACATGGAGAGGAGTTAATTATGACAATGAGACTTGGTATATTGTCAGCCTGAATCTCCAGCATCACTTCTCTATAAAGGTCTTAGTGTTGGTGGAAAACTCAGGGGTGAGTTCTGATCTTTAGTTCATTGTGTTGTATAGTAATATTTCATGGCATTGGGACTTGGCTGAAATAATATGAAACTTTAAGAAGCAAGACCCCTTGATGACAGATAATTGTTGTAGATTGTATATCCTGTTTTGTAGAAATGGCGACTCTTAAATCTGTCACGCCCCAAACCTGGCCCGGACACGTGGACAGATCGGCCGTACCCAAACAGGGACGAGTCCCGATCTAGGCACAAGACCTCAGAGATCCTGTACAATAATAAATATCCAGAGATAGATAGAACAACGGAATATATATAAGAAAGAAGAAGGGAGTTTACACAACTCCATACAAATACAATACTAGGGTCTATACGACCCATACAAGGATCCATCCAAGTCACCACTAGTATCCAGACAACAAATAGAATACAAATCTCACATACACACACAAATGAAAGAGGTGCGCAGACCTCAAGTGAAAATAAAGAAAGTCCGAGTCAGCTACTCGGAGGCCCCCCGTCTAGTCTCGACCCTACTCCTCGTCGTCACCTGAGAAGACATCAATCAAGTGCATGAGCCAAAGAAAAGACCCAGTAAGATCGCTAGTAAAGCAATAAATATGGTAAGAAAACCATAAGCAAAGAATATGAAGCAGTCAGGTGCAAAGGCAAATGAAAACCCAATCATAAGCCAACAGCACAACTCATATGTGTGAAATAAACTCACGGATATACTGTGTCTCCGGCATATAAGATACTATGGTATCACCCATACTGGGGTCCATTTTTTAGTAGGACACTTAACTATGGCCTAATTTCTTTTTGATCACCGAACTTTGATTTATATCAAAAAGGTCACTTAGCTACAATTTGTGTTCACAGGGCAGTCACTCAAGGGATTCTAGTGCCCCTTTGTTGACGTGGTCATCGGAGAAGCCACGTGGACCGATCCAATTAGCATCCTCTTCATAAAAAACCCTAATCTTTCCCCCTTAACTATCATCTCGCCGCCAAGGACGTGAGGCTCGAAGGGGAGGAGCGTGGCCAAAAAGGGAAACTCTATGTCGCCACCGACATCTTCGCGGTGGCGCCGTCGGTACTCGTAGTTGAAGTGCGGAAAGATGGCAGCGACATGCTCGAGTACCGCCAGTTCTGCACCGATGAGCTCTGGCCAGCTCTTTAGGACATTGTTTGGGCCTCTGGTGCCGCCGGTGACGCGCAGCCTGCCGCAGCCTGAAACCCTTGAAAAACACCACCTTTATGTTCATAGAGATCTGTAATTAAATGGTTTTTGGTGGAAAGCCATCTTTTTTTATTGTTTTTATTGTTATGTTTGTTCATTCGTATGCAAAGGTTGCAAGCTTTCCAAGTTTTGATGTGCAAGTTGCTTCCTTTTTTCCTGTTGCTGCTTTCTTTATACAATTATTTGAGTTGAATTTAAGTGGTAACTCTGATGAGAAGATGAATGGGATTTTGTGAATTTTGAACGGATTCTGTGTGTTATTTGAACTTCTTCCAACTTTTTGCAGTACATTAGGCAGGCTCTTCAATTATTTGAGCCTGGGTGGATGATGACGGTGGTGAGGCGGTGAAGCTCGGCGGCGAGATGAAAGCTAAGGGGAAAAGATTATGGTTTTTTTTTTATGAAGAGGATGCTGACTGGATCGGTCCATGTAGCTTCTCCGGCGGCCACGTCAGCAAAAGGGCACCGGAATCCCTTGGGTGACTGCCATGTGAACACAAATTGTAGTTAAGTGACATTTTTGATACAAATCAAAGTTTGGTGATCAAAAAGAAATTAGGCCATAGTTAAGTGTCCTACTAAAAAATGAACCCCCCATACCGTCTTCGGCCTATGTCGGATAATGCTATAGCGAACATGTATACAAGGTCAGGAAATACTGCTCCCTGACTGAGCCTGTATGCGAGCAACGTCTGCTCTGCCTGGGCCTCCGCCCAATGTAACATGCCTATCAAGAAGAGACTACCAGCACCGAATACCTAACTTCAGGTATTCCCATATATATATCACCGAATACCTAACTTCAGGTATTCCTGTATATATATGTATATATACCCAAGAAAAATAGACAACTCAAATATATATAATCAAACAACAATCTCATAGAGATGTAGAAAGCCAAACCAAAACACGTATTCAAGGAAAAGCAAATCAACTTGAATACATGTTAAAAGTCTCGAAGAGATATATACAAGAGGAATCACAAACAAGGTAGGAGTAAGAGATACTCACAAGGCACGGGATGCGAGAGCCTGCCCGATCTAGAGAATAATCCTCTAACCCTCGTTGCGTCTCATGCGTCCAGATCAGGATCTAGTAAATAGATAGCAAATCTTAGTGTCTCTACACTTAAGCATTTCCTATCTAAATACGAAATACGATTATCCAAAAATCCCTCAATTATCTCTATTATGGAAATTAACTCAGTAAATCATGATTCCTTAAGCTTAATCATGCTTTGCAAGTCTTTAAGCTCGCTCAAGGCGTGCTGTCTTACTTAACATATATATCATGCCTTTAAGGCCCTTAGGATGCCCCTAAGCATGCTTAATTAGCCAAGATAAATTAATCTAAAGCATAAAACCATTAAGCATGCTAATTATGGAACTAATCACATTTAGGCATGTTAACATGAATACTAATGGGGCATTTATACTTGGAGATTTTCATGAAATTTTGGTTGCACCTCCCCTATTTATAGGTCCCCGAAAATATACAATCATTCTACAATTCAATTCAATTAACATATACAATTCACAGTTCACAACCACATGATCCATAGTACATAGATCCCATTCATAATTTAATCATCAAGCCTCACTCATTCATAGCCCCAGTTCTCCACTTGATCCCTCCTTCATCAACATACATAGAATTACACCAATTAACCCCAAATTGAAAGCCTGCAGCTCACCAAAAGAAGGAGATGTAGATGGGCGCCGGATCTGGCGAGACGGAGGCTGCTTGGCCGGAGATGGCCCGGCGAGGGGGCGTCGGGGAGTGCGTGGCGGAATTTGGAAGCCTAGCGGCGTAAATTTGAGTTCTTGGCCCAGCCTTGACAAAAGGAGTAGTCCGCGGTGGGGTCCAGTCCATTTGGTGCGAGGGGCTCGCTTGAGTCAAGCTTGGATCAGCCCAGGAAAAACCAACTAATGATTCTCCAAAAATTGATAATTCTGAAGTTGAATTAAGAAGAAGCAAAAGAGCTAGAAAAGAAATTAATTTTGGAGATGATTTTTATACTTATCTTGTAGAGGATGACCCTCAAACTTATTCTCAAGCAATCACTTCCCATGACGCTATTTTTTGGAAGGAAGCTATAAATAGTGAATTAGAATCAATTTTATCAAATCATACTTGGGAATTAGTAGAATTGCCACCTGGTTCAAAAGCCATAGGCTGTAAATGAATATTTAAGAAGAAGCTTAAACCAGATGGATCTATTGACAAATATAAGGCTAGGTTAGTAGCTAAAGGATACTCACAAAAGAAAGAAATAGATTACTTTGATACTTATGCCCCTGTTACTAGAATTTCTTCTATACGTATTCTAATAGCACTAGCTGCCATAAACAATTTAATTATACATCAGATGGATGTTAAGACAGCTTTTCTAAATGGAGACCTTGAAGAAGAAATCTATATGGAACAACCCGAAGGGTATGTAGTTTCTAGTAACAAGCATAAAGTATGCAAACTTATAAAATCATTATATGGACTTAAACAAGCACCAAAACAATGGCATGAAAAATTTAATCAAGTTTTAGTCTCTAATGGCTATTTAATTAATGGAAATGAGATAAATGTGTATATAGTAAATTTGTTAATAATGTGGGTGTAATAATTTGTTTATATGTAGATGACATGCTTATTATGGGTACTTCTTTAGAAATAGTTGTTGAGACTAAGAATTTTCTTTCATCTAAATTTGATATGAAAGATATGGGTGAAGCTCACTTTATTCTTGGAATTAAAATTTCCAAGTCTAATGGGAATAATGCTTTCACAAGAAAATTATGTAGAGAAAGTATTAAAGAAATTTAATCAATTTAATTGTAAACCTGTCTCAACCCCATATGATAGTGCTTTTTATTTAAGGAAAAATGAAGGAGTTAGTATTTCTCAAAATGAATATACTGCACAAGTCATTGGTAGCTTAATGTACTTGATGAGGCTGTGCAGATCAGGATATTGCTTATCTTGATTAGTAGGTTGGCTTGAGATATACACATAGTAGAACAAGGATCATTGGAATGCTTTGATTAGAGTATTAAAATATTTGAAAGGAACTAGTAACCTTGGACTTGGTATTACGGATTTCCAATGATTACTTGAAGGGTATAGTATGGCTGCTATTTGGATTAGGTCCGGATGAGACAAAATCAGCGAGTGGATTTATATTCACTTTAGGTGGAGAGTGCGGTGTCTTGGAAGTCGTCCAAGCAAACTTGCGACTAAATCAACAATGGAATCAATTTATTTGCACTTGAGAAAAGCGGCACGAAGCGGGGAATGGATTAGGAACTTTCTTGCGAGATGTTCCTCTTTGGATGGCTCCCTCGGTTTCAATTCATTGTGATAGCATGGTACGCAATAGAAGTAGGAGCTAAGAGTAAAACCTATAATGGCAGAGTAGGCATATAAGCCTAAGACATAATATTGTAGAGGCAATTGCTTGATGATGGAGTGATGTCGCTAAACTTTGTAAGATCGAGTGAATTTAGTTGATCCTTTAACTAAAGCACTAAGTAGAAAACTAGTGTATATGAGACATCGAGGGAATGGGATTGTTGCCAATAACAAAAGTCAACAATGATGGTAACCTGAGCCTACCTATGTAATTGGTGAACCAGAAATAGGTTCATATAGGTAAAAACAAGTCATTGGTTGATTGGAGATACACTATGTATTTGATTATCCCTTCCTATGGTGTATAGTGTAATTGTACAATGTATAAGGATGAGTCTTTGACTCTTAATGAATTCCATAGTCAAATTGTGGATGGTGTGTATAATTGCAATTCACGCTGATGGAATCACCTATATAAAGTGTGAAAGTGGGGCGCTTTCTACTTGAAAAACTTAGGGCAAGTTTTCTAGAGAACTATGAACTCAATTATTTGGCATGGCGAGAAGGTGCCACCCCGATTAGAGTTGCTCAGATTTCTAGAGTATAATGTGGATTATGAGAACCCTGATTTATAATAAGGAACTCTGGTTCATAGAAATTTTTATTTCACCAAGTTTCTGTAAGTCACTTCTTATATATCCTAAGAATTAGTTCATAGCCCACAAGGCACTAGTCTGATGCATTATATTCTTATGCTCCTGTTCTTTTCTTATTTTTGAATATTTTGAAATGGGGGGGATTGTTGGAAGCCCATTTGGGCCTTGATTTGTGTTTGGGCCTTCCTATGTGTGTTTCAAAACATTCATATTCAATAGAGTAAGTTTAGTACCACATTGCTTATTTACAAAGCATGCATCCACTTTTTATATGTTCTACTCTAGTAGCATGTTAGAATAATTTAGTGGGCATGCTCTCTTCTGTAGCGCTTTCTTAGCGAGGTCACAAATCCGGGTCTAGTCTAGCTTGGAAATTCCGAACTCGTGTGGGCGCGTCATGCGCACACAAATGCACCGATTTCTTGGTTCACCTTGTGCGGGGCTGGTTTTATTTTTATTGTTGAATGGCGTTTTATTCCCTGATAATTGTTTTATTCCAACGTTCACTTCTTCTCCCAACAGTCAGTAACTAACCCCAACAACCAACCGCCACCTTTGAACTGATGCATCCCTTTATAGCTTCTTTTCATCCCAAACTAATGCTTCTTTTCAATGAACTGTTGCTTCAAGGAGTTGTGTCTCTCTGCATTCTACTCTATAAAAAAGGAACTCTGTCCTCCCATTCTAAAACATAAGAGTTTTCAGTTTTCATGTTGTCTTTCTTCTTCCTCATTATTCTGCAACATTCTAAACCTTCTTCTGTCGGAGCAAATCAAGAGCACTCACTTCTTCAATTCGGGTGCACGAATCTGAAGAAACCGACTGTTGAATCCTGGGAGAACATCGCCGCAAATCCTGTTGCACCGAGAGAGGAGGCGAAATTGTTCTTAAGGACAGTGCAACCTGCACGCCTCAGTCACATCAATCACAACTTCAACCTGTTCATAGCACTTCCTGCAACAACAATTTTCAACAATGGAGTAATTTGGGGTGTATGATCAATTTTATCAATACAAGTTTTCAAAGGAAAGATATGTTCAAAAAAGTCTGCATTTTTAGATTCTACAATAGTGTTAGGTTCCATAATGTCACTCTTAACAACTATAAATCTATATGCAGCACTATTTATAGCATAACCAATAAACATACCATCAAAGGTTTTGGGTCCTAATTTCCTCTTTTTAGGATGGGTAATAGTACCTTAGCTAAGCATCCCCAAACTTTAAGATACTTCAAATTAGGTGCATACCCTTTCCATAATTCATAAGGAGTCTTTCAAAGTCTTCTTAAAAGGAACTCTATTTTTGTATATGACATCTTTGATAAAATAAACTTCTCCCCATAAATTATTAGGGGCTTTGAGTTAATTAACATAGCATTAAATCATATCCTTAAGAGTCCTATTTTTTTCCTTTCGACTATTCCATTAGAAATTTTGAGTGAATAAGAAGAGTAGTCACCATTGTATTATGCCATGTTTTTCACAAAATTCATTAAGAATGCTATCTTCATATTCTCCTCCTCTATCTGACCTAAGTCTTTTTGATCTTTTTATTCAATTGATTCTCAACTTCAGTTTTATATTTAATAAACATGTCACATGCTTCATCTTTTGATCTAAGCAAATATAAAACAGTATATCTAGAAAAGTCATCCACAAAAGTAATATAATATTTTTTTACCTCCTCTAGTCATAGTATGTTTTAAATCACCTAAATCAGAATGTATTAATCCTAATAACTTTCCCGGTTTCTAGATGCGGGTGCAGCTTGGAGAACGTCGTAGGGGAAAGGAACCCGAGGGTAAGTGGCGGTGGCAGTGGAAGGCTCGCCAGTCTTTTCATCGATATGCGGTGGAAAGAGAGAGGGAGAGATCGACTGAGGGGCAAAGGGAGAGAGAGAGATTTTTATAAATCTCTTTCCTTTCCATTATCATATATACTAATATATTATAATATATTTTAGTTTAAAATATTAAGAATTACAATACTTTAACTTAAAATATCATCGCCCCTGTAGCTTCACATGCGTACTGTGTGACCACGTGGTTCCTGTAGCTTCACATGCCTAATAGTGGGACCACGGGGTCCAAATCACGGTCGACCGTGATCCGCGAAATCCTGGGTCAGACGACCCAATATCACGGGCGTACTGTAATATCACGGGGTCTGTCTCTCGTCAGACCAGATCAGAGAATATCGGCTTTTAGTCAAATCCTTCATCACGGGCATACAGTGGCATCACGGGGATGTCTCAGTCCCCGACCATATCCACTTTTCCTGGAATTTGAATATTTGTCTCTCTTTTTTTCTCAATAATTAATCTGGATTAATTAACATATAATTAATCTGGATTAATTAACACATACTTAACCTGGATTAGTTACCACTTAATTAATCTAGGTCAATTAGACCTTTATAATTTTCCAAAATTTCACCGCTTGTAATATTAAATTGCTATTTAATAATTCAGGGAAATAAATCTTTATTTATTTCTGGGCGGGTTTTACACTTATGTTCTACAGAAATTAGGGGTTTAAAGTGCCTGCGGTTGAGGCTAAATTGAGACCGTTATTAGCTGCTTAGATTTATGGGGATTTGTTTGGATATTAGGCTTTATATTTTGTTGTGGGATTACCATTAAGGTAGGCTTTGATGAGATGAAGTGGGAGGCCTTCAATGACTTGTTCTCTGTGATTTTTAGTTGTCAAGGTGAGACAGGAGTTTCATGGAATGATTAATATAGAATATGTGAGAATTGGATTTTGTAGAAGGGGGGAGTGAAGTGTGTTGACTGTGATTGATGAATTTAATTTCCTTGATGTGATAAAAAGTAGTGATAAAGCTGAATTCTAAAACTCTTGACAAGCTGGACAAGGGATGCAAAGAAGGTAATTATTAGGAACAAGGCACTTGTTTACATGCTTGTAAACCAATTGTACCAGCTATTGAAACTGTATGTTATGTATGGCTCGTAAGATGCAAATGCTTTGGACTGAAAGGGTGGGTGATGTTGGTATTTTCTATTGGCTAGATCGTGTGAGGTTGTCATGCCATTATCTTTTGGGAACCTTTTCCATTTGCTATGTAACGCCATGAAAATTTCCATGATTTAAATAATTAATTTCTGGAGAAAACTATGGGATTAATTAACACATAAATTAGATTAATTAGTTTAACAAACTAAATTTAAGAAAATCAGGAATTTATGAAACTAAAGTCCGAACTCGTAACCAATTGGGCCGAGAAGGCCGTATTGGGCCAGGCCAAATTGGACATGGAATAGTCGGAGATGGACTAGAGAGCTTAATTACGGTTGATTAATTAGAAGATTTAATAAGAGTTAATTAACCTCCATTTATTGGTCGGGAATACGGGACAAAAATACGAGTCCCGATAAAGTAGGATTGGCGGGTCAAAAGCCGGAAGGCCGGGATCTCGGTCGGGAGCGTAGTGCGACCCGTGGAACTACAGTAGGGTCCGTGACCACTGATAGGAAGCAAAGAAGAAATATAATAATAATAAAATAATAAAATTTAATCAGCCAGATCCATATAAAGCGGATCTGGTCGGATGCAATGAAGTTGCGCATGATTCAACAGGGAAAGAAGGACTTATACATCATGATGAAATATTAAATTAAAAAAAAAAAGAAAAAAAAAGAAATGAAATGAAACCTCTGTCTTTATAAAGACAGAGATGAGAGAAAGAGAGAGAGAGGAACAAATCTCTCTCTCTCCCTCTTTCTCTCTTTCTCATTTGTGAGACCCCCCCTTCTTTTTGTGAGCTCACCGCCGGCAGCCCCCCTTCCCTGTCTTTCTCTCTCTCTCTACACCGGAACCGAGCCTCAGTCGGGGCTGTCAGTCGCCCCGGGCCCTGCCGCCGCGCCACGCGAACGCCGGCGGATCTCCGCCCTCGTGCACGGCCGGACGGAGCTCAGCTCCACCCACTCCTTCACGGACACGCACAACACCGCCAGAAGTCCGGCGACGGCGAGATTGGCAGCCGATTTTGGTGTTCAGATTCCAAGTAAAAACCCTAAGTTTGAAGTTGGAAATTATAATTTGAAACATGACTTTAAGGGGAATTAGGGGCTGCTAATTGGAGATTAGAATGTGGATGGATGAATTTGCATGTTAATTCCTTAATTTGATGAATGGTTGTATAAATTTCGGAGCCCTAGAAATAGGGGAAACTCTGCCGAAATTTTCATTGAACTAATGCCGGGTTGTCCCTTTCCGGGATGAAATCAGCCTGCGATGCTTCCCCGATCGGGGAGTATTCTATATCGTTAGAAAGGTCATCGAGAGACCTTCATAACGAATCCTCGATCGACCCGATCGGGCTTTCGGATCGGAAGTTATGAAGGGTCCAAGCGGACTATGCTAAACCTTTAGTGGAACAAGTCCGTATTTTCCATTTTTTATAAATACGGAATCGTATTAAGGGAAATCATGCTTTAAGTGTATTTAATAGAACCTATCATATTCTAATATGTGAAGTAAATTTATGGAATGAGGATACGGTTTCCGTATTTCTAAAGAAAGCCGTATTTGATCTCTAGGACAAGAAAGGGGCAAAGGTCAGGTCACCGCTGCTGAAGAGCCCGACCAAGCCTAGGGATCTACTATACTGAGGTGAGGGAACACAACTGTAAATCTCTTCATTTGATTTGTATTTTCATCGTATTGATCTTTGGATTGCATGTTATGAGATCGTTATGATTTTATGAAATGCTTTTCAGTTTTCAAGCATGATTACCGATTTATTCGAAGTGTGAAATCATGTTCATGAAAAGCATGTGGAAACTTTGCACATTTTTATATATTGCCATGATAGACATATTAGTGCGTTGCATTTTACTTGAATACATGCTTGTGCCAGACGTGGCTCTACGATAGAGCCAGAAAGTACGGTATTAGGTAGGGAAGGGGTGGTTACATAACTCTGATTTTCTTTAACTATCCAACTATCTGTTTTCAATTCTTCTGATTTCAAGAAAACAAAACCCCCTTTCCGTACTCTTCGAGTGCCTAGTATACGTATATACTCGTATAGCTCACGGCCGATGAGTTGATCCGACCGGAGAGATACTGATTGATTGGTTCATTCCACTCTGGTGCCGCTGTATGAAAGTAGAGGTGTAGATGACACTAATATGATAGATAATGAGAAATCAATTCCATAGCTTGTCACCCCATGGTTGTTGATACGGTCCAACCTGGGAGGACCTTGACTTGTGTGGAATTGATCTATGTCCAGGACGAGGAGTTGTTTCCATAGCTTGTCACCCCATGGTTGTTGATACGGTCCAACCTGGGAGGACCTTGACCTGTGTGGAATTCATCTCCCGTTCTGATGATGATAAAAGATTAAAGAAATGCATAAGTGCATATCATATGATTTCAGTGAATATTACCATGACTTGGATCATGATCAGCATGCTGTTTCACATGTTTTTAAATGTTATTCGGTTTTGGTATTTCGCCTTTCGATATTTATATTACTTAAATTTGAAAGTATACAGGTTGTTATTCCTGACAGTTGTGTTAGTACCTCACTGAGCTCCTGTAGCTCACCTTGTTGTTATTCACTTTTGCAGGTAGTAAGTAGGGTTATGGCCCTGCTTAGAGTAAAGTTAGGATGGATCCCCTTAGTTCTGGCTCTGACCACCTGGCCCGCGTCTTTTATTTGAATTCATGTTGTTTTATTTGGGGAGTATGTTATCTCCCAACTAGACTTGTGTGAGATTTTAAGACATTATGGGTTGTAATATTGTTGTACTTGAATTTATATTTCCTTAATGTTAGTTTGATTATGAGTTAATTATGTTTTTATACAGCCTTAGGCCGGGGTTCACTCCCTGACCTGGCTGGTGTGACACCTGGGTCCTGGAAAGGATTAGGGTGTTACATGCTATCTAATCTCTGTAGGTTATAGCTTTTTGATATCCTGTTATAGACAAGTTAGTAAAAGTACTTGAGACTGAGTTGTTAGCTATCCTTTTGTTTATAAGGTCAACATGGATGCTGGCATTATAGCATTGTTCACTGAAGGGGTTAAAACTAAGACCTTTAATGGATTTGATGAGGAAAAGTTGCATTTGATGGGTTGATAGTGTTTCATTTACTATAGATGTTAAGCTAACACAGATGCAAGCTTGGATTTAACTAAATAAGCTTATATTGAAGCTGCAGCTCCATGTCTGTGTGAATGGAAGGACACATGTAAATTGAGACTTTGAAACTTGCTATTAGCTATAGCTATCAAATTGAGTTGCGTGTAAAGTCACTCCTTGCTAGCCAATAAATGGGTCCCATGTTTAGCTTGCATAACAACTACTAACTGTATAAATTACTCAAGTATAACTGCTGAACCATATGCAAGATTGTGGGATTATTTTCAGGACATTACTATGTTGTATGGGCCTTAATGCATGAATGATGCATGGCATGATTAAAGGGATTATGTTTTGAAGAGTTGATTTTAAATACTTAATGGATTCATGGCCATAAGAGGGATGGATTTTTTTGATTGAGCATTTCATTAGATTGGTGTTGATTTGTAGTTAAGATGATGTGTTTGTTGTGATAAAGTTATTCCGAATGGGCCAATGACTATAAACTCCTAAAGTGTGAGGTATTTTAATTTGTAAGATGCATGGAATGTTTGGAAGGTTTGATAAGTTAGATTTCTGGATAGTAAAAATGTTATAGAGGATATGTATGATTAATTGTAAAGATTAAATCTTTGTAGAGAGTTTGAACTCCAAATTTAGAGGAAACTCTGCCAAATTACTGTAGCAGCTTCAATACATATAAATAGTGATTTTTTTGGTTTTTTTCCAAAATACTCAGAATTTAATTATGATCGTTCCGATAATTCAGGGACTTATTAAAACTAAGGGAAATGACACATACAAGTGTTATAAGACCCGAATTCGTCGGTTATAAAATAAAAAGCCACCAAAGGCCACTTGGCCTAGCGGTACCGCTTCCTTGTGTTAGACGAGTAGTCTTGAGTTTGAGCCTCCACTCGCACAAGGTATCACTTAGGTCTCCTGCTAAGAGGTAAGGTTCGTTCAAGGACAATCCCGCGTTCAAATCCCCCTCCGCGTAGGGTGAGGGCACAACGTACATGAGCCTTCAAGTGTTCCGTGCAGCTGTGCACATTCTTGAAATCCCTCGTGGGGGTGCTTGTTGCCTATTTTCAAAAAATAAAAAGCCAATATTTCTGTGAAATCATAATTAGGGTATTTAAATGCATGCAATGCATAATTAAGGCAATGGAGGATGGATCGATTCGCGGCTTCAACTTACCCATTTGTCTGAGGGTGAGTTACAGACATTAACCTTGCTTCAATGCCCAAGTCGAGACATAAGTCTCTATTCTTCTGATTGTTGAACTACCTGCCATTGTTTGTGATAAAGGCTACCAAGATACCAATTCTACATTGATCACTCTCCAGATGAAATCCTGGCAAGCCCGTTTGTTGATTTTGGCCAGCTTCTCCGCTTCGACCTATTTCGCAAAGTAGTCAATAGCGACTATTTTAGAATTTTAGGTTTTTGACTGTCATCGAAAATGGGCCGAGAATATCAATTTCCCAAACTAAAAAGGGTCTTGGACTCATGATAAAAGTGAGCTGAGTGGTTAGCTGCCTTTGAATCCTAGAATGCAGTTGACAAGCTTCGCACCTCCGTACAAGGGCTTGTGCATCTTGGGTCAAGGTCGACCAGTAATACCCTTGCCCTAAGACTTTGTGAGCTAGGAATCTTCCTCCGAGATGATTATCGTAGATGCCTTCATGAATCTCTCGGAGGATATAGTCAACTTCTGAAGGGTACAAGCATTCAATTAGGGCATAATGTATGACCTCTAGTCTACTTGGTCGTCAATGAGAACAAGCTGAGCCAACCTGTTAACTATCTTTCGAGCCTCCTTCAAATAGTCGTTGATAGGGTCTATCCAATACGACTCTTCTTGGATGTCACATATATCTTTCGCCTACTTTTCCTCAATGCTTTGCCCAGCTAATTGTTGAATTTTTATAGATCGGCATAGACTAACCCCTTGAGGTAAGGCGAGCTTAGAGAATGTGTCAGCTTCGTTGTTGTTTGACTGGGGGATCTTTATGACTCGAAACAAGATAAGTTTGGAGGCTAGGTTTTTTACCAAGTCTCTATACTAGGCCATGTTGGCCATGTTCTCTTCCTTGGCCCCAAACCCCTGATTCATATGACCCGCGACAAGCTGCGAGTCTGTGTAGGCGTGCAAATGTCGGGCACCGACCTCAAGGGCCAACATTATCACTGCAATTAATGCCTTATACTTTGCTTCGTTGTTTGTAGATTTAAAGTCAAACTTTAATGTTGTGGAGGTTTTCCTGCCTCTTGGGGACTTCAATACCAGGCTGGCTCTGGATCCGTTCCCCATGGTCGAACCATCCATGTATATTATCCACGGGTCAGTTGATTCAAGCTGCTCTTGTGACTTCTCCTTGTCGTGGAAAAATTCTCCTCTATGATAGTCATTTTGGTTACAAAGTCAATGAGAGCCTGCACTTTGATCATTATCCTGGGCTTGTAGTCAATGTTGAACTCCCTGAGCTCAACAACCCCATTTAACATCCTCTTGGAGACTTTTGCTCGCTGTAGAATCTGCCTCAGAGGTTGATCAGTTAGTACTACAATCTTATGTGCTTGAAAGTAAGTGCGCAACCTTCGAGCTGATACAACTAGGGAGTAGATCAACTTCTCTATTTATAGATACCTGGTCTCCGGGTCACTCAGCACTTTATTGGTGTAATAGATCGATCTCTGGACCCCGTATTCCTTTCTAATGAGGACTGAGCTAGCAACCTGGTGTGCGGTAGTAAGATACATGAAGAGCTTGTCTCCATCTCTAGGCTTGGTCAAGAGAGGTGGAGAGCTTAAGTACTCTTTTAAGTACAAGAAAGCTCTTTCACATTCCTCTGTCCACTTAACTTTCGGGGCCTTACTTAAAGCTCAGAAGAAAGGGAGACTCTTCTCCCCTGATTTTGAGATAAATTGGCCTAAGGCGACCAGTCTGCCATTCAACCTTTGGATGTCTCAAATAGTTTTTGGCGAGGCTCATGTCAATGACAACTCGGATGTTCTCATGATTAGCTTCTATCCTTTTTTGGGTAACCATGAAGCCCAGAAACTTTCATGACTTGACCCCAAATGCATATTTAGTAGGATTGAGGTGCATCCCATATTCTCGTAGATTTCTGAAGGTCTCTTCCAAGTTCGTAACATGCTTGTTTGCCTTTTCAATTTTCATAAGCATGTCATTTGTAACAACCTAACTTTTGATTTTCTAATAATGAGTAATTAAATAAATAAAACAGGTGTTAAGCAATCCACTCAGCATTATTAAGGAGAATCATGGGTGCTTGTATGCTAAAGTGATTCATAATTATATGGAGAACAAAATTGCAAAATATAGAATATAATATAATGTTAGGAAATTATGTGTAATTAGTCTCAATGTTGGGGATTAAATTGAAAAGTGGTGCTAACATCAGCATCCACTAACTTCATGAATTCTTTACAATGCCTTAGGGCTTTAATGAACTCTCTTATTGAAATAAAGTAGATTTCAATCTCAGCAACCATTAACTCAAAGACTCTGCTTCTTTATTTAGAATCTCTCTCATCTCTCATCTCTCATTTTCTCTCTCATGCCAAGCCGTTGCCCTTGAGATCTCTTACCTAATTCCAGTGAGATTTAAGTGGATTTCAGCTTATAGTTTAAAGGTATGTTGACATCTTATATCTTATTCCCTCATGCCCAAGTTTATTACATGATTATTGTCCATGATATTTCTCAATATAGTTGTTGCAAGATTAAAGGAAGATGTTGTTTTTGGATTTTCACTAATTTGCTGTTTTGATTCTTTACTCTCTAGTTTACAGGATTAATTCATAGATTAAGTGGAATTGTGTTTATTGTTGTGATTTGGTTGTTTGTATGTTAAAGAATGACAATTTAGAGCTGTAGATTATTTCCCCTAAGAAATGGTGATATTATAGTTATGGGTTAAAGCCATTTTTGGTCCCTGAAAACGGGATCAATGTTCATTTCCATCCCAAAATTCAAAATTTGTTCAATGTGGTCCCTATGTATTGCATATTTTGACATTTTGGGTCCCTATATATTCCGTATTTTGGCATTTTTGGTCCCTATTGCTGACGTGGCGGTCATGTGTAATACCAATGAAATACATATAATTTTTTTATTATTATGTTTAGATCGTTATTTCGCTAATGTGGAGTGATAAGTGGCAGTATATGCTGATTTGGACAGTATTGAACAAATTTTAAATTTTTGGGATGGAAATGAACATTGGCCCTGTTTTCAGGGACCAAAAATGGCTTTAACCCTATAGTTATTCTAAAAATGTTATTAGTATGTGATGCTAAGGAATAGTAAATTAATGTGTTCTGGACACGGTAGAGGCGTCGAGACTCGGCAGGAAGGCCAAAGCCGAGATGGTAATAATACATACTTGCATAGAGGTGAGTAGGAAATGGATGATCCCCAGGTCTTCTGATTTTATCAATGCTTTATGATATTTTTCAATGCTATGAATGTTTATAAACATTACTTTCAGTATTTATGATATGATTGCCCATATTTAGGGCAAATGTATGACTTGTACTATATTTTTCATACATGGGGTATATGCATTACTGGTCTTTTTATAATCTTGCATATGTACAACCTTGGATAAAGGGTTGGGCTTGGAGTAATGTATATGGTTAATTACAACCCTGGATTATCGGTTGGGTGATTATGATGTTTATTATGAGTTGCATTATTATAAGTTGAATAAGTATGCGAATCCACATGAATAATTATACCAATAGGTAATTGGGGAAATATGCCTATATGTATCCCATCACATGTGCCAAGTTATAATATCGTACGTAGGAGATGTTTATACAACTGATGAGTTGGTAGCAACCTATGAGCTAGAGATGTTATTACAACCTATGAGCTGGAGATATTATTACAACTTACGTACTGGTAGATAACTTGTTCTATTCAGAATTTTTTGCGGAAGTTGTTTCAACCTTATTGGTTGGTATCATTTTTGGCCACACGTAAGAACCACCCTTGGGAGGGGAACAACAATTGGAAACAGTTCTATTCGTGTCCTAGCTCGTCTGAGAGCTATATTGGGAGTCGATAAGCTAATTCCTGTGGATGTCTATTTGCCGAGCTGTCCCCCTAAACCAGAGGCAGTTGGGTGATGGGATGGGTGCATATGAGACATAGATACTTGTGAAATGCACTACGTGACTTGCATTATGATGTAATACTGTGGTTTCTATTTTACAGTGCTTTAGCGTGTTTTATCGCCTGTTTGACATCATATTTGGATTTAAGATATGAAAATTGACTAGCATGTTTATCTTGATTATGTTTGAGTGGACCGACATTACATGATAATTATATGTATTGGACTCGCATGTTTTCTGTGTATATGATATTTTTATGAAATGTATATTTTCATATCTTAATCCTTGAGGGGGATGTTTTCTCTTACTGAGCTTGTGTAAGCTCATTACTCTCCTTTCATAGGTTACAGATACAACCCAGAGTAGAGGTCAGGGACCTAAGTTGAGGCGCGTACTAGATGTACATTTACTGTGTGAGATTTAGCAGACTCTGAGCAGGAGTGATTTTGATGTATATGGTTTACATTTGAGTCATGTCTAGGCTGTGTACTCGGAGGTTGTGCGTTATATGATATATGTTGATCATATAGTCATGTACTCTTGTGGTTATATTATTAGATAACATGATGTTTTTATTAGTTATGGATTTTATTATTGTGATATTACCCTGTCATATAAGAAAATGTTATCAGGAATAGGAAATTAAACAACCTAACCGCGGTTGGTGTCAGGGATCTGTCCCAGTGTTGTACGACCGGTATAGGCCTTGGAGTGTGTAACATCCTGACTTTTTGACTTAATATAAATTATAATTAAATAAATTAAGTATGAGTTTAATGATGGGATTAGAAAAGTTAAAGAATAATATTTAGCAATAAAAAAAATATTTGAGAAAAGTTATGGTCTTATATGTAAAATCTTAATAAATAAGGGTTAGATTGTAATTAACATAAAAGTGGGGTTGAAGTGAAATCATTCTTTCTCCACCTAATAACATGACATCATGCTCTACTGAGATTACTCCTCTATTGAAGTTTCCTCACGTTTCTACAAGCTTTAAGCCAATCTTTGTTTTCTCTAGGTTAATGGAAATATCACATCTCTCTCTTGGGTTGTTGGAGAATAGCTTGATTTGATTTCTCATCTTTGGGTGATCAAGTGGGTTGAACTTCTAATTCCATGATGTTACAAAGGGAGAAATTTAGGGCCTATTTGGTTTGCCCGTTTTCTATATTTTCAGCATTTTCATCTTTTTTCATTTTTCATGAAAACGCGGAAAACTTAAAAAACGTGTTTGGTGTGCCAATTTCTTCGAAAAGGCGGAAAACGAAAAGGGATAGAAAACGGAAAATGGAAAATAAAAAAAATCTTTTTCTAAGATTGGAAAATACATTAGCATTTTTGTAGTTAATCAAACTCCAAAAATAATTATTAAAATATATAAAATCATATTTGTCATTTTTTTATTTCTTAAAATATATTTTTTTGATTTTTTTTATTATAAAAACATATAAAAATATCATGTTTGTCATTTTTTTACTTCTTAAAACATATTTTCTTGAACTTTTATTTTTATAAAAATATATAAAAATATCATGTTTGCCATTTTTTGATTTCTTAAAATATATTTTCTTAAATTTTTGTTAAATAAAAATATATAAAAATATCAATGTTTGTTAGTTGTTTTTTTTTTTTAAATTTTGAACTTTATAAATATATCATATTTGAGTCTGTTGAAGAAGAAGATGAAATTGAATTTCCAAAAAACAAACAACTTTTTCATTTTTTTTTTGTTTCTGTAAATAGTTTTCAATAAACGAAACCAAACAATTTTTTCATTTTCCAGTTTCTAAAAACACAATAGAAAATCCTTTTCTGTTTATGCGTTTTCCTCCTTTTCAAAAAATGGAAAATGGAAAATAAACCAAACGAAAGATTTTATTAATCTTTAGGTCATGTATGTGACTGAATCATCATGTTGTATAGGATATGGTCAGCATGATTGCAAAAGTATTAGTAATTGAGTTTCTGCAGCACATGGAGTGCAAAAACGGGAATCTTAGAGCAACAGAAAGACTGTAGCTATTTTTGTTGAAAAGTATTAATTACTGTAGTATATAGGTGTTTAAGCATATAGTTATATAAATCAATTTGGATATTATGTTATGCTAAAGAAAGATAAACTAATCTTTGTAGGGTGCATAAAAGGCATCGTGGACTTGGCGGGAGAGTCAAAGGCGAGAAGTGAATAGTGCATATTTGTACAGAGGTGAGTGGAATGCAGAGGAGCCTTGGTTTTTTTTTTCATGTTTTATGATATGAGTGGATTGATGAGAATTTTTAAATAATATTTTCAGTATCTATGATAAGATTGTCCCTAGTTAGGGCTATTATATGATCTCTACAGTATTTTTAATCGGTTTTTCTGTGTATTGCTTGTATTTGACAGTGATGGATGTTTATTTACCTTGGATGGAGGGTTAGTGAAAAGGCAAGGCGAAAGTTGACCCAAATCATTCCCGCAGTATATCCGAACCAATTTTTTCTCTGATCCTTCGATAAAAAAGATTCATTCTCTTCATAAAAAAGAGGATGAAGAACCAATAAAGATTTTTTTTCGATTCATCTCTGGAGTTGAATACCTCATTCAAGAATTTTTTTCATCCAATCCGTAGAAATCAATAGAAAAGGCAAATCCCCTATGAGGTTCCAAACTCAATGGTGGCAACTAAACACGAGGGTTGCGCTCGTTGCATGACTTAATCCAACACCTTACGGCATGAGTTGATGATAGCCATGGACCACCTGTGTTCCCGTCCTCAAGGGCACCCTTCTTTTTCAAGAGGATTCACGGCATGTCAAGCCCTGGTAAGGTTCTTCGCTTTGCATCGAATTAAACCACATGCTCCACCGCTTGTGTGGGCCCACGTCAATTCCTTTGAGTTTCATTCTTGCGAACATACTCCCTAGGCGGTCTTTAGAATCCTAAACATAGGAAAGACTATTCAGATCTACTCATACCATTACATTAGATTATATTAACAATTCCAAAAAACTACTTATACTATCATGATAGTATGATGACGGTCGGACCGATATGCCCCTAGCGTCTAGCGGTTCAGGACATCTCTCTTTCAAGGAGGCGACGGGGATTTGACTTCCCCTAGGGGTATGGTACGCATGATAGGTGACTCATGAGATAAATGTGGGTTGGAAATGATATGTACAACTAATGTGTTATATTTGAAATACAAGTTTGCATAGATTACATGTTATTGATTATATGTCAGAGATGCACGCAGGTTAGTTGTCCTAGGGTTTACCATGGGCTCGGTATATGAGCTCTATATAGGTCTTTGGGACTGCAGTCAATACCACATTTGGGAGGGGTGATTTCAAAACTTAAAGTAGTTATTTCTTTTAAAACCCCCTGCCCATACTGACTGATGGGTTGTCAGAGAGGACTATTTAGATATTAGAGGACATGCTAAGAACGTGTTTTGGACTTTACTGATAGCTGAGATCAACATTTGAGGCTTGTGGAGATTTGCATATAATAACAGTTATCAGGAGAATATTGGCATGACACCATTTGAAGCATTATATGAAGGAAATACAGAACATCTTTATACTGGGATGAAGAAGGGGAAAGGAAGCTCTTGGGTCTAGAGCTAGTGCAAATCACTTTAGATAAGATCAAAGTGATTAGAGAAAGAATGAAGACTGCTCAGTATAGACAAATGAGTTATGCTAACAACAAGAGACGTGATCTAGAGTTTCAGGTTGAAGACTTGGTATTTATCTAGGTGCCTCCATGGAAAGATGTAATGAGGTTTGGAAAGGGGGGTAAGCTAAGTCCAAGGTACATTGGACCATATGAGATATAGGCCAGGATTGGGCCAGTGGCATACAAATTGGGTTCACTCGAGGAGCTAGCTAGGATACACAATGTATTTCTAGAGTTGTCAAAACGGGTTGGGGGGGCGGGCCAACAAAACCCGTCATTTGGCAGGGCAGGGCGGGCTAGCAAAACACCAACCCAACCAGACCTACCATGGGTCGCGGGCTGGGCGGGCCTGCCCGCCATAAAAAAAAACAAGGTTTATTAAAATTAAAAAAAAAATGGATTGTTTTGCCATGGGCCATGCCATGAATTTTGGAGGCTAATTCATGTTGAAAGTAATGCTCACACTACTATGTTTGATTCAAATCCTTCCATCTTTCTTCAAAAATAAACATATATATCAAAAATACTCAAACCAAAATTTTCATCATTCTCCCTATAACCCATAGGCTAAACAATATATTCCTTGTTCAACACAACAATCAACAGAATATGGTTTAAAAAGGGAGCAATAAACATTAAACATCAGTTTAAGAAGGAAGCTAATGAACATCCAAACAACCAAATGCAAAAAAAAAAAAAAAAAATAACCAACAATTAACAAACTATAATAATGTCTAATAGACATAGTTCTCACAAAATAACAATGAAGTTTATTAAAATTCATCAAGCATCACATCATTAAAATCTTCTTCTCCTCCATCTCCTCCTTCCCTTCTATCTTCATCAATAACCTCAAGAATGTTTGATCCCTCACTAGATATAGATGTTTTAATATTTGCTCCATCTTCATTATCTACATAAAAAAAACACAAATATAAAGGTTAGTTAAAAATCATATTTAAACAAACCAATATTCCAAGTAACTAAGTGAAAAACAAAATTAATAATTTGTAAAGGAAATTACCAATGTTATAACCATGCAACCAATTACGAGTGCAAATGAGATCTTGTACTTTTTCGGGAAGGGTATAACTTCTATATTTGTTGAGCACACGAGCTCCAATAGAAAAAGCCGATTCAGATGCAACAGTTGTTATTGGGATAGCCAAAACATCACTTGCCATTAATTCAACGATTGGGAACTTATACTTATGATTCTTCCAATACTCCAAAACATCCAAATCTTCATAATGTGCAAATTCAAGCTTTGACTCCTCCAACTAAATATCTAATTGAGATTTCCCCGCATTTGTAATTGATTGACTCTCAAATGCTTTAATTTCATACAATTAATAATTAGGATATTTTATCATAAGAAAATATAAACATATTAGAGAAATAGAATTTATAAAAAAGAAAGAAAGAAAGAAAGTGTTAGAACACTTACATCAAAGATTCTTTTGCCCTTACTTTTAATTCCTCCACCACTTTGTGTAGATGTAGGTGTCATAATAGAAGAAGATTGTAGGTGTGAAGGACTTGACTTATTAGCATTAGAATAATGCTCAAAAAGTTTGTATAGCTTTGTCCTCACAAATGACACCCTCTCTTGGCATTTAGTGATCACTCTCAACTTTCCCATAAAAATAGTCCAACATTGGAAACTTAATTCATGGGTCAAGAATAGCCCCAAATGCAAGCACCAAACTATATTGTCTCCAATACTTATCAAACTTTTCTTTCATCCTTCTACACATGTCACTTATCACCGCATCTTCACTTGACAAGTTTTCTTTTAATAAAACCTCAATCTTCCAAGCTTGCATAAAATACAAGTTTGATGTAGGATAAGAAGAACCGGAGATCAAGTTGGTAGTATCATAAAATGGCTCCAAGAACTCATATAATTTCTCTCCTCTTTTTAATTCATCATTTGAAAGACAATACTTGTAGTTTCTATTATTCAATGGAAGCGAAGTAAAAGCCCTTTTATATTTAAGGACACTATCCAAGATCAAATATGTTGAATTCCAACGGGTAGACACATCCAATCGCAAGCCAATACTTGTGTCAATGTTACCAACTGCTCTCACACATTCTTCAAATTTTTTCATTCTACTCTCTGAACCTTTCACATATTTGACAGATTCTCTAATTTTATGCAAAGCATCACTAGCTAGTTTTAAACCTTCTTGCAAAATGAGATTCAATATGTGAGCAGAACAATAAATATGAAAAAACTCACCATCACACAACAAACCATCATGCAAAGAGAGCTGCTCTTTCAAAATATCTTGCATATTATCATTATTGGATGCGTTATCTAATGTCAAAGAAAACACCTTTTTTTCAATTCCCCATTCCTCCAAAAATTTAAATAACTTTGAAGCCAATTCAACTCCTGAGTGTGGAGGAGGCATTTCAGCAAAGTTAAGAATCTTATTGTTCATTTTCCAATTTTCATCAACAAAATGTGCAGTCAAGCAAATTTAGCCCTCACTAGTGCATGCAGTCCACACATCTGAAGTTAAGCAAATTTTATTTTGAATATTACCCAAAACATGCTTCAGTTTCTCTTTCTCCTCCATATAAATTTTTGTAATGTCAGAAACAAGTGAATGCCTAGAAATGCAAGAACCATCAGATTTACATATTTCATCCAAGCTCTAATGCCATCATATTCAACAAATGAAAATGACAAATCATGTTTTATAACTGCAACAACTAATAAATCACATGCAATCTTTTGGTTCATTTTCTTAGACTTTATCTTCCCTTCATGATCAAGAAACATGTGTCTTACATCATTGAACTTTAACATTTTGAAGTTATCCCTTTGGTGCCTCAATGTAGAAGTCCCATACTTTTTACCCCCACATTTATACTCTTTCTTACATCCCTTGCATTCTGCTATTTGTATGACATCTTGACCAACCCCTTTCTTTATAAAGAAACTCCAAACATCAGAATATTCTTTCGAAGTTTTAGGCTCACTAGATTTAGGGTTTTACAATTCTTCTTCATCTAAGTTAACACTTTGATTTTAAAGAACCGGATTCCATGATTTTATTTTATTCTGCAATATGTATAAAAACATAAGAAAGAGCATACATGATAAATTTAATGCAATATAGTAGTAGTAAAATGAAGGACAAATGCAAATTTAATTAAGGATGTGAGATCTCCAAAAAAACCTAATATTGAAGGCTTGAAGCATGCATATCTGATAATCAGTCCAATAAAATTCAAAAGTCAAGTAATATCAAATATGAAGATCATATGGTTGTATAGATCACAAAATTTCATAGGAACCCAGTTCTTATAATATCAAAATTTTGTTATGTGGTGTTGATGCTATGATGTGGTGTTGATTGTGGTCTCATTGGATATGCATAAATTATAAATTTATAATGTATGAGAGAAAGAGACGACAAGCTCTACACCAACTTGGTCTCAAATTTTAATGTGTACCTTATTATAAAAAAAATTTATAAAGGCATTTTTTTGTAAGAAGAAAAAAAAAACATAGACCAATTAAACTAGTTCATTAGAAACATGATTAGAGTAACTAATGATTCACATTAGTTAATTAAATAAATTTTATATTTGATTTAGCAAGCTCTACACCAACTTGGTGTTAAAGAACTAAAGAAGTTATTGAATGTGTGTGTGTGTGTGAGAGAGAGAGAAAGAGAGGGAAAGAGAGAGGTGTCAAGGTATGAGACTCTAAGGTGTTGAAAGGGAGCAGGCAAAGGTCATGGTGGTGGTGGAATGGAGCCACATGGACCTACATTATTTTTTTTAGTACTTAGTCTTCAAAAAAATCTCACATCTTTTCTCCTCTCACTAATGACAAGACACCCTAAACCTCATCCAATCCCCCTCACTAATGCATCATTGATTTCAAGCTGTCTCATTGCTTTTTTTTCCTTCTATTTTTTCTCTGTTTTCTAAATTCTAATACCTTAATTTACCAATATAAATTATTTTCAGCCAAGTCACATCCCTCCAATAGAACCAACCATTAAAGAGCTGAAGAAAAAAAAACTCAATGAAGTTAACATACCTCTTAAATGATCAAAGGACAAACATTTTTGAATCACTAGTAGATTTCAAGAGGATAAGAAGAACAATCATTTGTTTAGTTTACAGATATCTGCAGTTTAGTTTTCTGAATCTCCATGAGAAGTTGTACTTGTGTCAGCAAATATGAAGTGAAGCTTGAATTGTCTATGAGAAACTAGTGTGCAAAGTGATGCTCATTGATCCCAGATTCCCAATTGAGTTTTATCTGCTTAAATGTCCTCAGATCTTTCATCTTTGTACAGTGAACCAGTGATCTAACATCCATTTCCAAGGTTTCAACTTCAAGCTCTTTGCTGACAACTTAGTTATAGCATAATAAATTTTCAGGAAATGAAATAAAAAGTTTTTCCATCCATTTCATTCTATTGTGACTGAACAAATAAATTTCAAAAATCAATCAAAAACAGACTAAACAAAAACAAAAAACAAACACTCAGTCAAACAGATGCAAACAAACATTCACCCATTAGAGATGCCTAGCCTTTGAGACTAAACAAAAACAAAAACAACACTCAATCAAAAGAAAAATTCAACTTTTATAAGAACCTAAACTACTGAAATACATGAATTTCGAAAATCAATCAAAATAGACTCGAGATTCATACATTTCTGCTTCTAGACGCACGCAACGGGATAGCCACAAGACGAGGTGCTCTTCTGAAGATGTTTCCCCTGCGATTCAACATCAAGAAGCAGATCAAGATTCAAGACTTAGGGATTCAATAGAGATTGTCACGCCCGACCCTAATCCAGGGACCTCAGGCACGTGCACAGACCGGTCGTATCAAAGTGGAGACGGGCCCCGCTCGGATACAAGGCCTAAGTAATTCAGAAACAGATAACAAATATAATAAATAAATCAAAATTTATTTATCAGAGTTACAATGGAAACGAAAATAAAATTTATGCGCCCTACAAGGGTCCTACAAGTCAGGACTAATTGAAACCTTCCGACCACGACAAGCTATGTTCTGACGCTCCTGAAATCAACTCGGCTAAAACCCTCAATCTTGAAAGAGAGGAAAAAGAAAATGGAGTGAGCTTTCGAAAGGAATGCTCAGTAAGTTCCCCGCAGGGATCACAATGAAAATATCAAGCCGATAAAATCATATCAAAATTCAACAATCATCAAGTCACACAACTGGGGCCATGCCCCGCACAAACAAGAATCTAGGAGACTAGAAAGCAAAAAGAACTCCTAGATTAAGAAATAGCCCTCGGGCTCAATCACACTTCTCCATTCAGCACCCAGCCTCTACTGGAAATCGACCTCGGTCTCTTGTACGTGTTAACACGGTCAGTGTATCATCCCACTGACAGGTTGGACTACCAAGGTATCCTCCCCGTGGCATAGAACCATCAGAACGTCAGGGTGTCCTCAGCCCTGAGCGCTCCACTTGAGCATCTGCTCCACTGAACCAGCAAAATAAGACCATGGCCTATGGTCAAATGTCGGTCACATGGTGGTATGCCCAACAACAATTCAAACAACAGATATTGAAAGCACATCAACCATGCACATACAAAGAAGGAAACAAGCTATATGCACGCATTCCAATAACATATAGACGATAAACATGCTAAAAGGAATAACAACAATAAAACAAGAAAAACCCGATGACGGGTAGAAACTAGGTAAAGGTAACTTACATTAATAGTGATAACCTGAATGACCTTCCTTGTGCCTTACTCCCGATAATTCTCTACGTCGGTATCTGGTAGTAAGATCTAATTAATAGCAGAAATGTTAAGAATTTTCTAATAAAATATGCATGATGCCCTAATTCGACCCAAGCCCGATTTATGGGTTTTCTAAGCTTTTCCCCATTTTATTAATAGACCTTTCTCTCTTCAATCCCAAAAGAAATGACTAGCTTAGGGGTTAAGTAGTCCCACTATTGTTATGGGGTCTTGGGTTCCAATCTCAATGGTTACAAGGTTTTATCTCTTCTCTCTTTTTATTTTTATCTATTTATTTATTTATTTATTTATTTATTTATTTATTTTACTACCATTCTGGCCCACTCAATCTGGCCCATTAACTTGGCCAGCCCTACTAATTAGATTTCTCTGAGCCCAATCAACTTGTGTTTGAAACTAGATTAGACCCAATCATTTCAACTTGACTGACTCCAATCAATTAAAGTAAATTGGTTTAGCTTATAATTCCACTTGATTGGCCCGGACCCGGTTTTGAAAGTAATCTAACTTAATCAATTAAATCAGATCCAATCTAACCTCACTTGATCAACTTGAATCAATTTAATCATGACCCATCCAATATAAACTAACTCAACCGATTTAATCAAACCAGATCCAAACTCAAATCAATTTACTTTTAAAATCAGCTTAGACCCAACCAGCGAAACCCAACCAATCCATTTGATTGAATCGAATTCAATTAAAACCAAGCCTAACTTGTTAACTAGCTAACTGATCAAACCCAACTAATGGACTCAGTCAAATCCAATCTATTTCTTTAACTAAATTGGACCCAATTAACTTAACTGATTCAACCAAATCAATTTATAAAACAAATTCAGACCCGTTAACACTCTCTAACCCGTTACTGTTCATCTTCATCTTTTGCACAGGCTGTAAAATCCAAGAATTTTATGGAAATAAAATGAGTTAAATGTTATTTAATTTATTAAGGAAATACCACAAAGTAATTAAATGATTTAATTAAGTGGGAGAAAATGGAAATTAGAGGATAAAACCCTAATTAGGGTTAGTGGTGTCAGGAGGACTGATTGGTAATTTTTTAAAGTGTTGAGGACTAAAGGAAAATTTTTCCCTCTCACAGAGGAAAGACTAAACAGTAACCTAAAAGTATTCAAGGACTACTCGATAATTGTCCAGAGAAAACCCTATAGAAATGGTTTAACGGCTGAGATCAAGACATCTCGGAACAGTGATGATCGCGAGGCATTATTAGGCCATCTGTGAGCCCACGTGGTGCGCTAAGAGGTGTTCATCTGGGAGTGTGTTGGATGCGAGGCAGTTGAATAAGATCTGGCCGTTGATCTTCTGTTGATCTTAGCCTTCGATCTGGACGTTGATGGATCCGAGGAATAATATTGTGCTTCTGACCGTTGGATGAGATCCAAGCGATTGTCACCGTTCATCGGTGGAGTGCCGATCACGAGGCACAGTCGCCCCCTCCATCAGCCGTTTCCTCCGCCAACGAGCCGCCAGCGCCACCGGACGCCCCACCGTCTTCCCCGGGCGTTACGCGCGAAGAACGAGGCCGTTAGTCAGCGGATCGTGTCACGCCCCGAACCAGGGTCCCGGGCCTCGGCGCATGCGACAGACACCGCGTGCTTATAGGGTCACCCCAGTAAGCACGCAAGGCTCAGTAACATAAGCAGATAATCATTACAGAGTTAAAATTATTAATCAGCGGAAGAAAATATATAAGGTTAATACAAAACCTGACAGGTCCTAAATGACACAAAATCCTCACTCAGAAGGAGATTAGAGGCCCGCAAACCTCAGCTCAAAATATCCCCGACGCTGCTAGGCTGTTCCGCGGAAGCTCCCTTCTGAGTCCTGCTCCTAGCTACTTGCCGTCACCTGGGAAAAATGGAGCAACCAAATGCATGAGCCAAAGAAAGGCCCAGTAGGATCGCATCTAAATCAATAAAGGTAGCGAAAGCCATAAGCAAAGAACAAAATAAAGCAAGTGCAAATATGCAAGTGAACAACATCACAAGCAAATAACAAGTCTCGGGAATGTGGATGAATCCACAGATGTACTCAATTTCTAGCATATGTGATACTAAGATGTCTACGACATCAACGACACCATCAGCATCGTCTTTGGCCTAAGCCGGATAGCGCTATAATAATCATGTGCACATGGCCAGAAAACACCGCTCTCTGACTGAGCCAAGTGGCCAGATATTATACACCCTCTGCCTGGGTCTCTGTCCGATGGAGCACCAAGTGCTCGTGGCCAGATATTATACACCCTCTGCCGAGGTCTCCGTCCGTTGTATCATGCCTGTACGTAAGAGATTGCTAGTACAAATACCTAACAATAGGTATACATATATATCAAAGGCAGCAACATCTTGAATATATAATAATCAGTGACCTCATCGAGATCGGAAGCCAATACGTATCTAAGGAGAAAACTCCACTCAAACACGCATAAGAAAACATGAAAGCAACAATCTCCTCGAGATATAAAGCCGATACATATGAGGAAACCCATCTCTAATATGTATTGGGAACCTCTCGAGGAAATAAGAGCACGAAATTAAAAGCAAGGTAGAAGAAATGAGATACTCAATGCAAAGAATAGAATATCGACAGACTGCTATGGAGTACCACCCCCCTTGACCATCTCAAGTGCAAGTAGGATGCCAGAGGGTACTCCACTGGCCATATGCCACGGAGTATCACTCACACTGGCCATATGCCATAGAGTACCACCTCCTGGCCATCCTACAACAACACAAGAAGAATGTCAAGAGATACTCCCTCAAAGCAGATCATATCAGACATATAAGCTCAGACAAATGCAACAAACATAACATGTCAGCAGACAGAGCAAGTATCAAAAGATGGATTCCAACATCCATCTAGCTCAACAACAACAGAAATCAACAGAATGAGTTAGAAATACTCACAGCACCCGTGCTACATCCTACCTTATTCGCTTCCAGGACCTACCCAGGTCCGAGCCTTCCACTTAGGTCTTAGACTACCTCACAACGTCCTAAACATGGTAAATGTTCATCACATAACATTTCATATCAAAAGGAATGCATTACATGCATTAAATCACCCTAATCATGAATTTACCGAAATGTCGGCTTTTAAATTTATAACCGATAGATCCGAGCTCTTAGACACCTGCCCGCACCATTTTTATTAGTTTAAATATAGCCCCGAACTTTCGGGAAGATCGGAATCGAATTCAGAGTCTTTTTGAAAATATTGGAGTTTTAGTTCACTCGTTATTCTACTGCTACAGTAACTGAGGAAATCCCGGAATTAAAACATTAAATTGAGGCTCAAAAACTTCTTCATTTCTCCCCAAACTTCCAGTGAATTTAGTTTCCAATATTATCTTTCATTTCCCCCATAATTGGGCTCATTATCACCTCTACATAGCCCTTAAAATGATAACAAAATTAGTGTTATGCAGATGCTACAGTAATTCCTGCAGAAATCCATGGAGTTCAAATCTCTTCAATAAATTTATAATCTTCATCATAATATATCTGGATTCCTCACATAAATTCTAACAGCCATTTCCAATAAAGAATTAAATCCATTAACCACAACCAATACACATGTCCCATCACCATTATTTATCCAAATCAGTTCACAGATTGATAACAGTCAAAAAATGGTTCTCTTTGGCTTGTTTAATAACTAATCTCATGCCCAAAGGAATGCAAGCCTCACTAGACAACAACTTGATAATATTCATTAGAAGGAATTATCACTATCTTCAATATCCAACCAAAGATTCATATTAAACAATATTCATCTATTCTCTGGCTAGCAACAATAACTGAATATCTGTATGGTTCAAGAGTGAGGGGCTGATTTCAACTAAGATCCCCAGTAAGATTATGTTTGCCTTGGGCCTAGAAACTTTTCCAATTGATGCAAAAACTGAAATTTAGACATTCCAAGCAAATACTGGAAGTCAGATATTATATGAAAACCATGTTTCTTCAGTAATTAATCTATCAATGTGCATCAGTAAGAGTAATTTCATCAAGTTAAAGACAATGTGTTTAGTCCACAAAATCCATCTATTAACCATAAATCCACCCACCAAAATTTTGTGGTGACAGTCACACACAGGTCCCATGCATTCCACAAAAGAATAGCAACCACTAGGTGTACATAGACATCCACTCTTGCTAGTCAATACAGTTAGCTTGGCATATTTTTATTAACACTTTGTAAGCTAGACAAACAATAATAGGACTGCAGAATTATATGCCTATGAACTGCATAAATTTGGGTTTCACAGGTACACACTACCAACAGGTCATGTTCTTGGTGTACTAAACAACAAACACCTATAAGAGAACATTAGCCAACTAGTTTGTAGATACATTCTTCCAAACATGCCAAGGTTTTAACTCAGAAAGATGCAACACGTAAGCAAACAGTTGTAAATTGAAAAATCTGGACAGAAATCAGTGGTGTTCTAATCAGAACTAGAGTACTAGCCTCTCCTCAATTAATCAAGGCATTTAAAAGCCTATATAATGGATACAACTCCATGTTTGCCTTACCATAACTTCATAATACAATTACAACCTTAACAATAGCTGCAGCATGCCCAAAGAAAACAGACTTAATTGCAATTAAAACACTCCCAACTGCTATGTTAAATCTGAAATCCTTTTGATCACAACTCCAATTATAACTCATCTCTTACCATAGCTTATGCAGCATTTCATCAAAATACAATTTCATGTTTGACAACCCAAATATGAACTACTTCTTAAGCCAACACATATGTATAGAATCATCACTCATCACAACTCTAAATGACCACATTAATCAAGAATTATACTTTAAAAACAGTTCACCAACTCGTAAACATAGAAAGAGAATGACCTCCCATGGTGAACCACAACCCGGCCAACTTCAGCCTCATCGTTCCCCCTCAACCATGAGAGATTTTCAAAGCTTCATTGAAGAAAATGAGAAAGATAAGAGAGGAGAGGAAAGAGATGGTCCAACTGTCAATGTGAGTCATTTTGGATCATTGTTAGAGATCCTTAACGGATCCGGGTTAACGGATCAGGGTTACAAATATGGTTGTATATATACACATATTTAGGGTTTTGTAATGCTTTACAGTTTTGAGAATATCATTGGGGGTGTATGAGCCGCCTCTCTTCTCACTGTCTTCTTCATTTATCTCCTTATTCTCCTTTGTTCTCTCGGCCGTGGCGCGTTCTCCTCCGTGAACCTCCGGTAGTGCGGCTCGTATTCTTGTCTGTTGTCCCTCCTCCTACTCCGACTGCGGCAGCTCCGTTGAGTTCACCGCCTTGGGCCTCGTTCTTGCTCCTATGCCGCTTTCGCCCTCTTGCTCATACTGCACCTCTCTGCGACCGCCAATTTCTTTGTGGGCTACCCCGCTGACTAGTTTATTTGCTTCAAGTTGCTGTTCCGTCGTTGCTGCCCCAGTGTCGCTGCTCCGTTGACGAGCTTCTCCAGCTGCGTAACAGTTGTGCGTACTTCTCCGGATGCTCCGTTGACGAGCTTCTCCGGCTGCGTTACAGTTGTGCAAGCTTCTCCGGTGAAGCATTCGGGACTGTGCCAGTAGTTCGTAACCCCAACAAAGGGACGAGCACTGAGCTTGGGTATTGGACGAGCACAAAGCTCTCCTTCTCCGGCGTTGGGCGAGCACAAAGCTCCTCTTCTCCAGTTGGAACATAGCCAACACTGTGTTTCTCATCCTCCATTGTGTTATCACATCCAACATGTCACATCAAACACTTTATTATCAAATCAACTAAAGTGTATTGTCATTAGTGCTTCACCTAAAGCTGCAGACGTGAAGGTTGTGACGTGTGACTTGAAGATTTCCTTTTGAATAAAGTGACTTGAAGATTTGAAGATCTGCAAATTTGGTCCATTTGTTGAAGTGGGAAGTGTTGTTAAACTTGGTCTGTTGGAGTGTATTTATTTGTTGAAGTTTTCTTGTTGTGATGGGTGAAAATTCTAAACAGTTTGAGGTTTCAAAGTTTGAGATCTCTGTCAAAGATGGTGGATCTGTTGGTGGTCCCAAACTCAATGGAGAAAATTATCGGATATGGAAGAATGTTATATCGGCTACACTTCGTGGAATGCATCTACTAGGACATGTGACAGGAACCACCAAGGCTCCGAATGCAAAAGATATAGAGGCCTATGTCAAATGGGGCGATAATGATGGGCTCGTTATGGGGATTCTATTTAGAGCAGTGACAGATGAAGTGTTGCAGTTGGTGGACCAATGTGCAACTGCTGAGGCAATATGGAAGACATTAGAAGACCTTTATGCAAATGAGTCCGATTTCATACAGGTGGATGAGTTAATGTGCAAAGCTGCAGAATTGAAACAAAATGGACACTCAGTGTCCGTATTCTACACCAAACTGAAGAATATATGGGCTGAAATTGACCAAAAGCGCCCATGCATGATTGAGGATCAGAAGGCACTTACATGGTACCAGAAGGAGAAAGAGCTTGAGCGGGTCCATGTATTCTTAAGGGGACTTGATGCAAAGCACAATAGTGCTAAAGGTGAGTTGCTTTTCATGCCTAAACCCCCTAGCTTAACAATGGCATTTACCTATATTCGTAAGGATGAGTCACAACAAGAAAGCCTTAATCAAGCACAAGTTGAAGTTTCATGCCTCGCAATCCAAGGCAAGGCACCAGCACAACTCCTCCAACAGCCAGACTCCATGTCTCCCCATCAACGCGGATCTTTACCTGGGGTTTCTCATCGTTCACGTCCTCAGTGTTCTTACTGTCATGATGTTGGACATATTAGAGAGACATGTTGGAAACTGAATCCACATCTCCGGCCCAAGAAGCAGGGGTATCGTCATAAGGCGAAAGCCGCAGCGGTTCATTTAGTCCAGGAACCAGACTTCTTTGGCATTAGTGCACAAGATCATTCTACACCAGGAGGGGCTACTACTCCTACCGCTTCTATTGCTGGTCGTGGTAAAATTGGTATGGCTTTAAAGGTTTCAAATTTTGTTGGTTCTGACAGTTGGATCATTGATTCAGGTGCATCTGATCATATGACTTATGATAAAACTTACTTTACTAAACTATCTCCTCCACCTGTGTCCTATGTTACAAATGCCAATGGTGAAGCTTTTCCTGTGATAGGAATAGGGTCGATTCGAATTACCCCATCTTTAGAACTTCATAATGTGTTATATGTGCCTGACCTGTCTCACCACTTGATATCTGTCCCACAACTGAATACTGAGTCTAAGTGTTCTGTAACTTTTTTCCCTGTGTATGTAATTTTTCAGGATCTTCTCACCAGGGAGATAATTGGTCGGGGGTATCTGAGGAGCAGACTGTTCCATCTGGATCTGACATACGCAGGCGAGAAACCAGGAGCGTTGTCCCGAACCGCTTTGACTTCGAGTTCTGATCAGCTAAGTGATGTTTGGTTGTGGCATCGGCGTTTAGGGCATCCATCTTTTAGTCTTATGAAAAAGTCCATGCCTACCTTGTTCATTGGTGTGGATGAGTCTACTTTACATTGTGAAACGTGTGTTTTGGCCAAAAGCCATCGAACTACTTATTCTCCCAGTATTTCAAATAGAAGTCGCACTCCTTTTGAACTTATTCATTCTGATGTTTGGGGCCCCTCTCGAGAGCCCACTGTATCGGGTATGAGATATTTTGCTTTGTTTATTGATGATTGTACGAGATTATCATGGGTAGCTCTTCTTAAAACTAAAGATGAAGTTTTTCCTGCCTTTCAAGTATTTCACACTCTTGTTCAAACACAATATAATAGCACCATTCGAGTTTTGCGCTCCGACAATGGGGGAGAATATGTTAATCATGTTCTTCAGGAGTTTTTTACCACACATGGGATCATTCACCAAACTACATGTCCGCAAACACCTAAGCAGAACGGTGTATCCGAAAGGAAAAATCGTCATCTACTTGATATGGCTCGTTCCATCCTCTTTAGTGCTCATATGCCTAAGTATCTTTGGGGTGATGCAGTAGAAGCTTCTGCACACCTTATCAACCGTCTCCCATCTAGCTTTCTTCATGGCAAAATTCCCTTTGAGATTCTTTCATCTCATGTTTCAATCCCGTCCTTTCATAATCTTCCTGCTCGTGTTTTTGGTTGTGTTGCTTTTGTCCATGTTCCTAAGAACGAGAGGACTAAGTTGGATGCCCGGGCCATTAAGTATGTGTTTGTGGGCTATGGAGGCTCTCAGAAAGGATACAAGTGTTTCCACCCACCTACAAGGAAATACTATGTTACCATGGATGTCACCTTTTTTGAAGATATGAGCTATTTTACCTCCCTTGATACTGCTCTTCAGGGAGAGAATTCTTACTTTGAAGAGTTGTATCATGGTGAGGAACTAAGAATAGAGGTACTCAGTCCTCTCACTTCACCAAGTCCAGTTGGAGAGCTTGAAGCTATAGTTGGTGAAGATGAAGTTGAAGGAGCCAAAGATACCTCTGCTCCTAACCCCGACCCACAGCTCCCTGGTACTGAAGAAGATCACTCATCCCAGGTATGTCCATCTACTAGTGCTAGTAGTAATGACCAGTTTGTGTTGCCAAGTAGGTCTACTCGTGGTCAACCCCCCAAAAGGTATGAACCCACTATTCATGCAAAGTCAAAGTACCCAGTAGCCAATTATGTGTCCACTAGGAGGTTATCTAAGTCATATGCATCTTTTGTGAATCACATATCTGCTGTATCAGTACCTAACAAAGTACAGGATGCATTGGGAGATCCAAAGTGGAGGGGGGCAATGGAGGAAGAAATGGAGGCTTTGCAGAAGAATGGTACTTGGCAACTGGTACCCCTACCACAAGGCAAGAAAGCTGTAGGGTGCCGTTGGGTGTTTACAGTGAAATATAATGTTGATGGCTCGGTGAGTCGACATAAGGCACGACTTGTTGCAAAAGGTTTTACCCAGACCTACGGCATTGACTATGACGAGACCTTTGCACCTGTAGCTAAGATGAACACCATTCGAGTACTGCTCTCATTTGCAGCAAATCTAAACTGGCCACTTCGACAGTTTGATGTGAAGAATACATTTCTTCATGGAGAATTAGCTGAGGAGGTGTATATGAGTCTTCCACCTGGGTATGTAGCTGCTTCTCCTGGTGAATTTGTATGCAGGTTGAAGAAGTCCTTATATGGTCTCAAACAGTCGCCACGTGCTTGGTTTGGGAAGTTCTCACAGTTCATGCACCAGATTGGTTACAGACAGAGCAACTCAGATCATACCTTGTTCCTCCAACATCAACAAGGAAAGGTAACAGCTCTAATCATCTATGTAGATGATATGGTAATCACTGGAAATGATTATATTGAGATAGATAGACTACATAAACAACTAGCTTCCGAGTTTGAGATGAAGGACTTAGGTGAACTCAAGTACTTCCTAGGGATTGAGGTAGCCAGAGGGAGAGAAGGGATCTACCTGTGTCAGAGAAAGTACGTTCTTGACTTGCTAACAGAAACTGGTATGTTGGATTGCAAACCAATCGATACTCCTATTGAGCAGAACCATTGTTTGGCTGAATATCCGGACCAAGTACCTACTGATCGAGCTCGCTATCAGCGGTTAGTTGGACGCTTGATTTATTTGGCTCATACTAGACCAGATGTTGCATACGCAGTAAGTGTAGTGAGTCAATTCATGCATAACCCAAGTGAAAGTCACATGGATGCTGTTGTACGGATTTTAAGATACTTGAAGTCAGCTCCAGGAAGGGGAATCTTGTTCTCTAAACATAACAAACTTCTTGAAGTTTGTGGCTACACAGATGCAGATTGGGCTGGAAGTATCATTGACAGGAGGTCGACGTCAGGTTACTTTATTTTTGTAGGCGGTAACTTGGTTACATGGAAGAGCAAGAAACAGAAGGTTGTAGCACGATCAAGTGCTGAAGCTGAGTATAGAGGTATGGCCCATGGAGTGTGTGAATTGTTATGGCTGAGGAGTTTGTTATGTGATTTGGGTTTTGAACTCAAAGATACTATGCAATTGTATTGTGACAATAAAGCCGCCATTGATATATCACAAAACCCAGTGCAACATGACCGTACCAAGCATGTGGAGGTTGATCGTCACTTTATAAAAGAAAAGTTAGACACCAAGGTTATCAGTTTTCCCTTCGTTCCTACTGAAGAGCAACTTGCAGATGTACTTACAAAGGGAGTATCCAAGAAGGCATTTTATGACTCACTAAGCAAGTTGGGCATGGTTGATATGTATGCTCCAACTTGAGGGGGAGTGTCAATGTGAGTCATTTTGGATCATTGTTAGAGATCCTTAACGGATCCGGGTTAACGGATCCGGGTTACAAATATGGTTGTATATATACACATATTTAGGGTTTTGTAATGCTTTACAGTTTTGAGAATATCATTGGGGGTGTATGAGCCGCCTCTCTTCTCACTGTCTTCTTCATCTCCGGTTATCTCCTTCGTTCTCCGACGAAGCCTTTTAACTCCAACCGTGTGAGCTAGCTTCTCTTTTAAGCTTTTAAAAGAAGTATCTAAAAAAATATAGATAAAGTCATGTTATGCTATGTAGAAGCCATGGAGGCTACTGATTTGAATTAATGGGATAGTGGACCATGATGTCATCCAAGCTAGTTAGATTTTAATTCATTCCCCATCTTTTGTATTAAAGCCCCTTATTAAATCTCAAGCACATGCTAATATAACCATTAAATAACTTATATCATCATCAACTTTTTGTATGAAAACCATCACAATTAACTTGACCTTCTAGAAGGTCTAAGAAATTCATAACTCTCTTTGACACTTGGATACATATCTAGGTGTCTTCTTTTTACATGTATGGCCAAGTATGGTCTCTCATGACTTTCTAGAGTTATAGCCTCACTATCTCTATCAAGCTATTAAGCATCACACACAAACCTCACCATGTATCTCATACCACTCATGCAAACAAAACTCTACTAACAACCGGTCACTACTTAGACCACTTAAGGGATCCAACCGGTCATTAGTTTGAATGGGACACTAGGAGACACATTTCCACCCTACAAGTGTCCTCTCCATCTCCCATGGGAAACCATACAAAGGATAATCCCCCTTAATACACTTCAAGCTCATGATTAATGAAGCCATTAAATTAATTGATCATTTTGCAATCAAGTCCCTATTACCATTTATTATCATAGGAGGACTTGAACCTTTTGCAATTTAACCATCTTCCCAAGCCTTTTACTAACAAACCCCTTTTTCCTAAATTCCATTACATGCAAGTCCAGATTTTTTTTTTCCGATAACCCTCATCAAACAACCAGAAGTCGCAATATCACACGAGCATTAGTATTAATCCAAATAAGCGAAAAATACTAAATCGAACAAAATAAGCTATGTACGAAAAATTTCCAAATTTTACCAAAATTTCCGGAGTTGTTCTTAAAGATCGGCTCGCGAACGCCACCATCACCTTCGTTGCACCCCGGCCTATAAAACCCACCCACTGTTACCTTCCGAGACACGGTGGAGAGGTGAATCAAAGTGGTCGCTCGCGAGGGTGATTGGAGAAGACAGGAGGAGCGTTGGGAGCCCGGAGTACCGCCAAACACCGCCGGGAGGTTGCGTAGACAGGTACCTACTTCTTCTTAGTTGTGGGATCGAAAATACGCGCCTGGCATCGTGTGACACCAGACGATATATCGAAACACAAATATCATTTTTTTTATTTGTGGGTTCTTTTATTCCTAATAGAGGCAAGCCTCTATTATTAATTACCCTGCAATGTAGGTAGGAACCTCCGATTAAGAGACAAAAATACAAGTAGAGACAAAGAATAAAAATAATTTCATTTATTTCCAAATAATAACATTTCATTACATATGAATATTATCATAGGATATTTATATATATTATTTATTTGTTTATTAATTTATTTAAATGACGCCGCCTTCCGCCATGCGCTTCACCACTTTGAAATTTGTATTTTATCGGCCCCCTCAAATGCATGCTTTGTCGCCGCCTTAAGATTTTATATTGACGATCTTGAGAGGAGTGTTTCACCGCCGTCCCGAGATTTATGTCGCTTTGAAATTTGTACTTATTAGCCGCCTCAAGATGTGCGTTCATTGCCGCTTCAAGATTTATGCCACTTCACCACTTTGTATTTCATCGACCGCCTCAAGATGCGTGTTGAGTATCGCCTCAAGATTCGTGTCCCTTTGAGATTTGGATTTCATCATTCGCCTCGAGATGCGTGTTGAGTATCGCCTCAAGATTCGTGTCCCTTTGAGATTTGGATTTCATCATCCGCCTCGAGATGCGTGTTCCAGCGTCACATCAAGATGCGTATCACTTTGAGATTTGGATTTAATCACCCGTCTCGAGATGCGTGTTCCATCGTCGCATCGAGAAGCGTGCCACTCTGAGACTTGCATTCATATCGGCTGCTCCAAGATGCGTGTTAACTTGTTACATCGGGATGCACGCCACTTTTTGAATTTTATCAACCGTCTCAAGATGTGTACCCATTATCATATTAATATACATGCTATTTTTTTTTTTAAGACCATGAATTCTAATTCCACTTCCATGTATATATATCATTTAGACTTTTTTTTGTAATAAATAACCTCATATGGCAATAATGCTTTAATTAAACTCGAGGAATGACACTGTCTCCATTAGCACCTTTTTTTTGAGCCATTTGTCCTTTTTGAGATGCAATGGACACTGATGTAAAAGTGAAATGTCACATCTCAATAAATAATTTCTAGTATTTTACTCCTCATGGGCCATGAATGGCAGTGAAATTACTTCCTGATTTTTGCATCATACCAATTCACATTCATGCTTCTTAAAATAAGCAAATTTTTTTTCGCCAATCAACTCAAGAAGCAAATTATCAATTTTTTTACTAACTTGGTCACCTACATGATGTGATAGATATCAACTTCTACATTACCACTTGGCTAAAATCTCATAAACACTTCTTATCACTATATTTGTTTGGAATGCCTTGTTTTCATACTTCACAACTTCCATTGTAATGAAAATCAACTTTATTCCATTTTGACCTTTTTACTTTGCCTGACGTCTTTTATAACGACCATTGAATTTAGTTATAATCTTAGAAGTGGTAACAGCTGAGATGCTTCCAACTTTATGGTTTTGCTATAAAAAAATGATAGTGAGGGTACTAAAAAAAACATCAGGTTTCGTTGTCAACACCATTAGCTTTGATTCCATATGACTTAATTTGTTCTGTTGGTCAAAGTGTCTATGCTCAAGCTATCAGAACTGCCTTTGAATCTGAAACACTAGTGTGGAATGCATTCTAATACATATATGCAACAAGGGTCCGTTGCTGAATCTCTAGCAACTGTTTCTTCCTATATGTGCACTTGTGGAGATTTTGCTGTCATAACAGAACCTGGTCCAATTGCTCTATCGGGCGTACTTTCAGAATGTCCATGAAATCCACACTTATGTATTTAGCACCTAAAGTTCTATCTACTCAAAATGTGGGAGAGGAATGATACTCATAAACTTTCCTTCTAGAACAAGTCTATCATTAATTTACTCAATTCTATCCCAACCACAAGAGTAACAATATTTGGTTTGCTAGTCTTGGCAGTTACATGAGAATCATTAGACTCAAAAAAAAAAAAGGTTTTGCCAGAAGAAACCTTTGTCCAATTCAAGATTGTGAATTTCTAAACCCCTTAATGATAATCATGAAAAAGATAGTGGAAAGAACATGAACTTCACTCCTTGACTATCTCTTGAGCATTTTATCGAACACATAGAGGGCGTTTTATATAATCAAATATTTGGTATAACTCATGGAACACTCTCTTGTTAAAATTTACAACAATACTAATACCATCAACACAACTACAACCTCTTTTCTTTATAGAAGGGTCATGGTCGTTTTATGATGCCCAAGAGAAAGAAAATTATGAGGGTGTACATAAGTTTCTCCATCTTTGCATTCAGTTTCCGAGCTATGCCCAATTGTTGTCCTTTGTTTCTCATTGCGGGCCTTCCTCGTTATTCTCCTCCATGATGCCCATGAGTTTGGCTTTCAGCTCTGAGACCTTCAACTCCATATTGGCTTCCTTCAACTCAAAGATCTCAGCATCTGAATTATTTAACTTGGATTCTATTCATGTAAATAATGAACACCTGTTAGTATTCTTAATTAGACTCAATGAAAGGAGTAGTGGCATGGTATCAAAGAGGCGGAAGGTCGTGAATAGAAGGTTGTTGAAGGGGTAGCCTGAGATCATTACGTTGTAGGACACGGCGGAGCAGTGGTGAGGCGTCATAAGAGGGGTAGGGCGATGAGATTCGCGGTGCGGGCGCCTACAAAGGAAGGCCCGGCGACTTCGAGAGCTGGTGACGGCGAGGCGTCCACAAGGGAGGCTCGGCGACTTTTTTTTTTTAAAGCTGGCAGCGACGAGGCGTCCACAAGGGAGGCCGGCGACGGTGGGCGTTGGTGGCGACGGGCGTCCACAAGGGAGGCCAACGGCAATAGGTGTTGGTGGCGACGCCCGGCGGTGATGGGCGTTGGTGGTACACGCGGGAGCGCCTGAGGGCGGCGGCAGGCGTTAAGTGTGGTCCACAAGGGAGGCGGCGGTGATGGCGTATGGCGGCGACGGGCCCTGAGGCCGGCGGCGGTGGCAAGAGTTGGCGGCGACGAGCTTCTCTCTAAATTTTTATTAAAAAAAAAACAGAAAAATACCTAATTTTTTTCCTTTCCTTCGCAGCCTCTCTGTTTTTTCTCTGTTTTCTCTATATCCCTTTTTTTTATTTGCAGAGCTGCAGCCCCCTTTATATAAAAAAAAAACCTTTATCTTTTTTTTTGTTTTGGATATTCTTTCCAATCAAGATAAGTGTCAAATTTTTTTTTAATCTTATCTATTCGAAACCATCATTATTTGACTACATATCTTAATCCGATCAAATCAATCAATTTTTTTTTTTAATATTCTGATTTTAATTAATTTTAATTAATTAATTAATTAATTAATTAATTTTTAAAATCACATATTTCATGCCTCGGGATTAGCATTCTTGAGCTGCCTTGGGATATGCACTTGGATTTTTTTATTGTATTTATTTATTTAGGTCGCCTCGAGATATGTATTCCCGGGGGCAATCTTTGAATTTGAGTTTGCCTCGAGATATGTTCTCGACAATTTAAGTAATTTGCATTTGCCTCGAGATATGTTCTCACAAGGCACTTTGGGATTTAGGATTGCCCTCGAGATGTGTTCTCTCGCCATCCTAGAATTTGAGATCATCCGAAATATGTGTTAGGCGCTAATTTGCATCCTAAGTCAATTAGGATAAGGACATATCTAAATTTTAATTCTAAATATATCAAAATTAAGATATACTTGAATTCTATATTCTTTTTATTTTGGATTAGGATTTGAGTTCTATTGGGACATATGTTATATTTTATATAGAAACATTAGTGTGTTTGGTACGTTTTGCATGCCTTGCACAGTGGTTTCGAGTTCGCCCGAGAGGGGATTTCGATCGAGTGTGATAGGACTCTGGGGATAAGAACAGAGAGCCGCCAGTGTACGCAAAGAGCTTCTCCGTCTGAGAGGAAGCTCGGCGCGTTGTTTCCCGACGGTAGGGACCTCAGGCAAGAGAGAAAGGAGCTCGCTGGAGTTGGTACAGCGCTCGGCCGGGGACAGTGGAGCTCCAGGGAGGATGGAGGAACCAGCCACTCTCTCGGGTGCGGGTTGACGCGCTCGCCGCTCGCCGGGGGTCAGGTGACCGGTGCAGGCCGAGACCGGCGGGCTATCTCCTCGCCGGTGACAGCTCCGGTGAGGCTCGGTCGTGAGGGAAGAGAGAAAAAGAAGATGGTTAATTAATTGATTAATTAATTAATTAATTAATTAATTAATTAACAAGTTAATGAATAGTTAATCAAATAACACAATTAATTTTAATTCTTATAGTGTGACAAAATAACTTGATTAATCAAGATAGGAAAATAAATCAAGTTAGGTTTGAAATTTGGTTTGGTTTAATCAATTGGACTCATCTATTGAGTTGGGTCAGGTAATTAGGTTTGATAATAAGATTGGGCCCAAGTGTTGGGTTTAATCAAAAAGGAAAAACCTTGGTGTTGGACTAAGGATTAAAAAATAAATAAATAAATAAGCAATTAGTTATTTAATTAATTAATTCAGTTTTTGATTAATTAATTAAACCAGATAAATGTAATCGAACTTGATAAGGGTTAATCAAGTTTGGGTTCAAGATAGACTAGGTCAACCTCGTGGGTTTATTGGTTTGGATTAGTTCAATTTAAGTGGGTTTGGGTCTAAGTCGGATTAAATCAAATTGATTAATTTGATTAAGATAATTGATGGAGATGATTAGATTTGTTCAACTAGCTAATCATTCTAGACCCAAAGGTAGATCATTAAATCAATTGATCTGATTAATTAAGTGGGTTAGACCTAGACCATAAAGTCGGGATAATTGACTAGTTGGTCAATTAAAGGGATTAAAGTAAACTTAGATCTAACATTTGTTCTGGGTCTAATTAGTTGATCAAATTTAGAAAAATCTAATGAATTAGATTGGCTAAATGGCTAAGGTAGACCAAGATTAGAACCAATTTGTTAGAAGGAGATTGAGTCCATTGGTTTGGAGGCCAATGGGCTGGGCTCAAATAGCTACGTAAGTCAGGTTTTATTATTAAATTGTAATAATAAAAATAAAGTGAAGAAAAATAGTAGTAGGTAGAAGGAGTTGAAACCTAGACCACCTAAGTAAAATGGTTGGGCCTCAGATCTTAGGGGCATGCCTAACCATGTGGTAGAGATGCTCTCTCTAAAATTTAAATAGGGCAAGATTTAGCTAAATATTTTAGTGGGCTTACGAGATGGGCCCAAATTGGCTAAGTTAACTAGAAATGAACAATTAGGGTTCGGGTTACTACAAATAAAAGTAAATTGACCGGGATTGACCAAGTAAGGTTAAGAGACTATAAAAGGACAAGGAAATGGAAAGAGGGCCGGAAACGAGGTAGATGGTCTATAGGGCCCGTTTAGTGGGCCAAGGTCCATCAGAAGCGAGAGTGATGCATGAGCATCTAGAAACCTAGGGTTTTATTAGAATATTGGCTCTAATCGTAACTCTGTCATGAGATATTCTTGGAGAGTCTTAGAGACACTACAGGAGGAGACTAGGAGGGTTTCTAGTTCCAGAAAAAGGTAAGTACACCTGCCTAGTACCTACTCTTCGGAGTTTCTTTGGACTTGAATATGCTTTGTTATGCTTCATTGATGTCATACATGCATCCTTATCTATTTTAGATTCCTGTTGAGCATGTATGTTGTTTTCGGGATGTTGGTATCCCAGATTTCGTTGTGGTCTACTGCCCGGACTCAGTGGAGCGTGGGGGCTCCGATAGGAAAATGTTCAGGGACAGGACCCCTTGGCATTTCAGCCTGCCGTGCTAGAGAGGCGATTCTCTGGTGGTCTTACCCGTCAGTGGGAATGGTACACTGACCGTGTTAACACGTTTTAGAGGTGGTACTACCGACTTGCGACCGGAGGGTTGAACGACCAGAGGTTCGTGTTTACAGCAAGTGGCTGGATATACTGACCGGGAGTGATCTTTGACCTTCATTTCTCAAAACTCAACATAGAGCCTGAGGGTTTCTGTTGTTAGGGGTCGCACCATTGTTTATTGGTTGTGGTAGCCCCTAGAGATGTTTCCATAGAGACCTAGTCCCATTGTTGACTTATTGTTATATTATGTCTTTATGACCCTGCAGGGGTACTTACTAAGCTTTCCATTCGAAAGCTCATGCGTTGTTCTCTTTGTCTTCTACAGATCCCGAGGTTTAGGGAGCAGTTGCTGAGAAGTTCGTGTTAGGAGCCATTGAGGTCCGGGAGTCTTATTGACTAGTCTTTTTATTTCGAGTGTTGTTACTTTATAGGACTCGTATAGGGACCTGGTTTGTATAGGGCCTATGGACCCTTATGACACTTTGTTCCTTTGAACATAAGTATGATTATATTATGGTTTGTTATCTACTTGTTTACACTTAGGTCTTATGTTCGAATGGGGCTCGTTCCCCTTTTGAATACGGACGATCTGTTGACGTGCCCGAGGTCCCGGAATCCTGGACGGGGCGTGACATAGGCCGTGGCTCACTATAGGGGAGAGAAGTGCGGCCGACTCCAGCGGCGCCTGGGCGGACGGAATCGCCTCTGCCTCTCGCTTATGATCGCGCCAGAGGTACTCCCAGTGGCAGAGACTTGACGATCATCTCTCTCGTCGGAGCGTTTCCATCCCAGTCGAGACTCTCCCTCACCGGCGTTCACCTCCGCGGCCATGGACAGATGAGAGAACTCATCTTCTCCTTCTCTTTCCTTCTTTCACTCTCGAAGTTATTTATACATGCATGCTCGATTGCTATAGACGATGGACAGAGAGAGAAAGGACTCACCGGGTGGCGGTGGCGCTCGTCCTGATCTCACGGTGCCCGTTGCGAAGAGTGCTCCTTCTCTGCGCGATGAATGGTGTCGGGCGACCACTCCCTGGCCAACGGCGATTCCCTGATGCTCCTCTCTCTCTCTTTCTTCTCCAGGAGACAGTGCTGCTCTCAGACGGTGTATAAGGCTCACGAAGAGCTCCTCTATTTATAAAGCCTCACAGGTGAATTCAGATAATGCTTTGAATTCAATTTGTAGTTTGTCTCTAATCTAAATTCCAGTTTATCTTAAACTCTGGATTTCGTTTTCTAGAAGCTCGGCGGCGTACGCGGTGGAGCCACGGCGTGGAGACGACAGTGCCGGTTCGCGCCAAATGGACGGACGAGATTATTTCGTATGCCTCGCATCCACACTTCTTCCGGATCGACAGTGAGGATTGCCTAGTAAGTAAAGGAATGGATCTCCATTCTCTGCCTCGATCTTAGGCAAGGGTCAAGGACGTGCGTTCGAGATTTACCCACATAGTAGGGGCATCCTCACCTCTATTCGTCAGTAACGATGAGCGGTCGGATCCTCATCTCGCGATCAGCACAATCTCAGATGCCACAATCATATCCGTTGGTCCACTCCAATACACTATCTCACGTAATCTTGTGATCACGTCCCTGGCTTATTGAATATTCATACACGGGTCATCTTCTGAGAGAGGGGTAAATTATGGTTCAGTCCTCAAACCTTCCATGAATTACAAGAGAGAGAAATCAAAATTATCATTAGGTCTCTGAATTTTATTAAATGACATACAAGTCCTTCATCCAGAGAGGAGTAAAATCATCTTTCAATCTTCAAACATTCTAATTTTACTTATTAGTCCTTATTGGATCCAGTTAACCATTATCAAGAGATTAATGATCTTAATCCCTCATTTTATATTTGAATTCATATAGCTTTCCCTCATTCGAATCTTATTAACATATAGAGATTAAAGTGTATCCTCTTACTTAAATAATTTCAAACCTACTTTTAAATCTTACTTATATCATCCAACAATTTAATCTCTATTAAAACTCTTATCCAAATAATTAACATATATGATACTGTATATGTTAATAAGCACAACTTTAATATATATTTCTATGTATTAAATCTTATCTTCATCTTTTAAATCTTACTTATATCATCCAACAATTTAATCTCTATTAAAACTCTTATCCAAATAATTAACATATATGATACTGTATATGTTAATAAGCACAACTTTAATATATATTTCTATGTATTAAATCTTATCTTCATCTTTTAAATCTTACTTATATCATCCAACAATTTAATCTCTATTAAAACTCTTATCCAAATAATTAACATATATGATACTGTATATGTTAATAAGCACAACTTTAATATATATTTCTATGTATTAAATCTTATCTTCATCTTTAACCACTTTTAAATTTTATGATTTTGAATATTATTCCTATTCAAATAAAAGAAATAACTAGAGGAGTTTTATTCCAAATAAAAATTAAATAAAAAAATCTCTCGGGAGACTCTCCCTTATTCTCTAGCAATTATCGAAATAAATAAACACCTAGTAACATAAATTCCTAAAAATATCCTGGGCTTCACAGAGATTGAGAGATCTAGGGTGAGGGTTCCAAGAAATCGATCAATTTTACCGTATAGTCCATATCGGAGAGGTAGTGTTCTCCTTTCGTCGGCCCTGGGGATCACTAGTGGTGGTGAAGATGGACGGGAAGCTCATGCGGCCGTGCCCTAGCGAGTAGCAACCCAGCGGGAAGTTCTTTCTCGTGCGGACGCCGGGCTGGATAGTCTCACGCGACTCAAACCACCGTCGCCACGCCCACGCCAACGCCCCATGGGATTTAGTTCTATTAGAATTAGGGTTATTTTTTGTTTTTATTTTTATTTTTAGGGGAAATTACACTAAACTAACATGTGGTTTGCCTCTATATCAATTCAGGGCTTATGGTTTAAATTGTGACAATTTAGTACCCTGTAATTAATCCGTGAGCAAAAAGGTGCCGAAATAGTTAACCCCGTTAATGTTTGTTGATGTGGCATAAAAATTCAAAAAAAAATAAAAAAAAAAAACTAGATTGGGAAAAAAAAGGGAAATTTTCTTTTTTTTTGTGAATTTTATAGCTATTTTACAAAATTTTCTAATTTTTTTTTAGTTTTTTAGGTGATTTTGTGTTTTTTTTTTGTAAATTTTCTGCACTTTTTACAAATTTTTTCTTCAGATTTTTGTATTTTTTAAAGAGTTTTGTGGGGTTTTTTGTGAAATTTCTAAGCTTATTTTATTTTTATTTTTTTTCAAATTTCATGAATTACAGATTTTTTTAAGTTTTTTCTAAATATTTTTTTTGGGGGGATGGGGTTAATATTTTATTTATTTATTTATTTATTTATTTTTAAGTTTTAAGCGATTTTCTGGGGTTTATAAGTTTTTCTATTTTTTTGGATTTTTAAAGATTTTTGTTTTTCAGTAATTTCCCTATTTTATTTATGATGTTTTTAGTATATGGGATTTTCTGTTTTTTAGAATTTTTTAGAATTTTTTAGAATTTTCCTTTTTTCTTGTATTTTAGTGTTCTTTTTAATTTTTTTCCAAGTTTTTATGAATTTTTTATGACACGTCAGTAAATATTAACGAGGTTAAGCCTTTTGGCACTTTTTTGCTCACGGATTAAACTACAGGTACTATATTGTCACAACTTAAATCACAAGCCCTGAATTGATATAGAGACAAACCACAAGGTAGTTCAGTGTAATTTCCTCTTATTTTTATTTTAATATTTAAGAGGCGGGCTGGCCCGCCCAAAGCCCACCCCTCCCCGCCGCGAGCTGGCTCGAGTAGGCCCGATACCAGTTGCAATCTTGGACAGGAAAGAACAGGTGTTGAGACCAAGAGAATATCACTAGTGAAGGTCCTGTGGAGAGATCAAGTGTATAAGGAGGCCACTTGGGAAAGGGAGGATGACATGAGGATGCAACACCCCCACCTGTTTGAAGTATAAGGTAAGAAAATTTCGAGGATGAAAAAATTTATTGAAGGGGGAAGAAATGTAACATTTTACTTAATATAAATTATAATTAAATAAAATAAGTATGAGTTTAATGACGGGATTAGAAAAGTTAAAGAATAATATTTAGTAATAAAAAAATATAAAAAAATAAGGGCCAGATTGTAATTAACCTAAAAGTGAGTGGCTGAATTGAAATCCTTCTTTCTCCACCTATTAAGCATGACTTGATGCTCCACTGAGTTTACTCCCCTGGTCCCCTCTCTTTGAAGTTTCCTCACATCTCTCTTGGGTTGTTGGGGAACAGCTTGATTTGATTTCTCATCTTATGTGATAAGTGGGCTGAACTTCTAATTCCATCATGTAATTGCTTGTGTTTGATAGGGGAATATCCTACTTGAGATTATGAATAACTTTTAAAAAGTTATGAATTTTTTGGGAGAAATTTTAAAATAAAGATATTAATAATAAGATAGCTATGTGGCTTCCATGCATTGATGGGTGGGTTATTATTATATTCTTAAACTTAAATTAAGATTTTTAGCAGAAAAAATTTTCATTAGGGAATGTGTTGGGGATGTCCCACGTGGGGATATAGGGATAAATAAGGATTTTATTAATTTTTTAGGTCTTGTATGCTGATTGTTATAAAAAATAATAAAAAAACTGTTTTAATTAAAAGTAAAAAAGTCCTATTTTTTAATATTATTTTAAAAAATAAAATACTATTAAAATACTATTTTAATAAATAAAATAATAATTAAACTAGAAAAACACAGAACTGCACTGGTTCAGCTGATGGGACGTATTACCAAAAAGCGGAAAAAAAAACTATACTTTTAACTAATTCCCCATAAAAAAGTTTTTCCCGCTAAAATCTTTAACTAAGATTTAAAAATATAACCCACCAATACATAAAGGACACATCACCATCTTATCATTAATAACTTTGGTTTAAAAACTCCCGCAAAAAAAATTCAAAATTTTCAAAACTTATTCCTATACCCACTTGGGATAACCCCCAACCAAACATAACCTAAAAGCAACAAACGAGGACCCACTGAAGTGTTTCACATCCACACAAACCAAGTTATATCTATCCACCATGATCCCTCCTCCATTATAAATAATATTATATATGCACCATCTCCTTCACATCCAACCCACACTTATCTCATAATAATAATGGAGTTGGCATCATCACTGTGCTCCTTGTTCTTCATGGCCCTTCTTCTGGTCATCATCCCATTATTCATCTTCAACATCCTCAAGACCAAACCCAAACCAAACCTTCCACCCGGTCCATCTCCTTGGGCCATATTGCGCGACCTCCGAGCGCTCACCCAAGCGCCTCAAGCCAAACTCGCCGACCTCGCGCGCGAGCACGGCTCACTGTTCACCCTCCGTCTCGGCCCCCACCTCACACTCGTCGCCTCCGACTCCAGCTCCGCCCACGCCGTCTTCAAAACCTGCGACCGAGAGCTCTCCGGCCGCCATGTCCAGCCCAGCTTCCTCAACATAAAAGGTTTCGTCGAACACTCTGTCGTCTGGTCGCAGCCCGACGAGTACTGGCGCAAGTCCCGGAGGATCCTGCACGCCGAGCTCCTCAGCCAGAGGATGATGAAATCCCTGACTTTGATTAGAGAGAAGAAGGTGGTGGAAATGGTGAATGGTCTGAAGGACAGGGAGAGTGATCAGGTACTGGTTAATATTGGAGATGTGGTGTTCCAGACCATGCTGGGCTTGTTATGTGAGTTGTTGTTCTCTTGTGACTTGTGTGGGTTGAGGATGACTGCAAGTGAGTTCAAGGTTGAGATCTGGAGGTTGTTGCAGTTGGTGGGGATGTCGACTGTCAGAATTGAAGATCACTCCTTAGTGTCCACTGTTGGGATTGCAAACATAGTCCCACATCGGATAATTGGAGAAAGTGGAAGGGGCATAAATATAGGTTGAACCACTTCAAAGTAGCAAGGCCTTTTGGGTTAAGCCCAAGAACAAAACCGTGCGGGCTTGGGCCCAAAGCGGACAATATTGCTACTTGTGTGAAGTGTGGGGTACCCCCGGTCCTAACAATTGGTATCAGAGCTAGGTCTCTCCAGCGGTGTAGGGTGGACAGATGGTGGACTGATCCACGGTGAAGTGCATCACCGGTATAATGATCCCAGTGGCAAACAAAGAGAGAAAAAGCTGAAAGAAAGTTCTCCAAGTATAGCGGTGTGATCGACGGGCTCGATTGATTCACGTAAGGCGTGCACCCTCAACGCAGTGATGTTGAGCGGTCGATGGTGTTTCGCTTGAGGGGAGGCTGACCCAAGTATAAGCATGTGAAAGGGAGTTCGCGGGTTCGCAGGGACGCTCTAGGGATTCACGTAAGGCGTGTGCTCCGGCGCAGTGATGTTGAGCAGTCAGTTGAACAAGACGAACAAAGCTCATGGTGTTTGGATTAAGGGGAGGCAGACAATGTGGTCCTTTGTTTGAGGGGAGGATTGTTGGGATTGCAAACATAGTCCCACATCGGATAATTGGAGAAAGTGGAAGGGGCATAAATATAGGTTGAACCACTTCAAAGTAGCAAGGCCTTTTGGGTTAAGCCCAAGAACAAAACCGTGCGGGCTTGGGCCCAAAGCGGACAATATTGCTACTTGTGTGAAGTGTGGGGTACCCCCGGTCCTAACATCCACGTTGTTTGGCAGGAAGAAAGATCATCGTCTAGATGGGAACTTGTTGTTGAAGAGATTGTTTGAGAGCTGGGAAGGGATCATCAGTGAAAGGAGATCATCAGCCAACAATATTGATCATGTTGCTGCTTGTCATCATGACTTCCTTGATATTCTTTTGGCTGCTGAGTTTACGGAGAGGGAGATCAATGTCTTGCTTATGGTATGTGTATATACGTACGTAGTCTCTCTTTTTTTTTTCACAAGCACTTCCCAGTTAATTAGAGAGGCGGACAACATAATGCATGTCGAACACATGTGTCCTTGTCTTGCGGTTGCGGGGGTGTCAAATCTGAGATCTCTCTGTCAATCAACAACACCCTATGTTACATCAAACTTAGATACTAATAAGCCAAGAAGCATTTGATTAAGTGATCAGTGCTTAATTAATTTGTTGCAGAGCAAAAAAAAAAAAAAAAAAATCAACTCCATGCTGAGATATATTAATTTCTCTGATGATCACTAGCTATTTTGCTTTCAGGATATCTTCATTGCAGGGACTGACACAACTACAACGACAATTGAATGGGCAATATCTGAGCTGATGAAGAACCCCAAAGCCATGGCAAAACTTAGGCAAGAACTAGAAGAAGAAGTACAGTGTCCCAAAGATGGTATAATGATGATCAAAGAGTCTCATCTCCCTCATCTTCACTATCTCCATGCATGCATAAAAGAAACCTTCAGACTCCACCCTCCTGTTCCTCTAATATCTCGCCGTGCTCTTGAATCCTGTGAACTCTTGGGCTATCAAGTCCCCAAAGGCTGCCTAGTTACAGTGAATGCATGGGCTATGGGGAGAGACCCCAAAGCATGGAATGACCCATTGGAGTTCAGACCTGAGCGTTTCATTGACGATGGAAAATACTCTTCAGTTGATCAGTATAATAATAATTATGGGAGTGATTTTAGGCTTGTTCCTTTTGGAGGTGGGAGGAGGGTGTGCCTAGGGATTGGATTGGCAGATAAAATGCTTACTTTGATTTTGGCTTCTCTTGTTCATGGCTTTGAGTGGAGCCTTCCTCCTGGAATGCAACCTGGGGATCTTCAGATGAATGAAATCTTTGGTTTGACCCTCAAGAAGGACCCTCCACTGCTGCTTCTTCCTAAAGTCAGGAGCTAGCTAGTCTCTGTCATTATATATATATATATATATTTGGAAAGAGTTTGGTTCTTTCCTATTCTATTCTATGTGTCTAGCTAGTCTCTGTCTTTATATATATATATTAGGAAAGAGTTTGGTTCTTCCCTATTTAATTCTATGTGATTTAGATTCTTATTTTCTTAAGATTGTAATCTTCTCATTTATCATAATCTCTTTCTTCCTTCCTTCTGATTTGGTTGATTGTAATTTTCTCCTTTCTTTTTATCTAATAGATTAATGTAATCTCCTACTTCCTTCTTATTGCTTTTCATTCTCTTTAACAATATTATGATGTCAATACAAGTGTGGATTTCATTCTTCTACAAACTATTTTTATGGTACCTGAGCTATAGCCTAATAATATTTTTTTCTCTCTAAATGACGGAACCCTCTGCCCAAGTTGCCTACTCAACTGTCTCCTTAGACCTTTCAGCGATGGTCGACCGCCATTCTCAACCTCCCTCACCAAGCGTCTGTTAAATAGTGGCTTTCCTTGGGATGCGATTCAATAATTAGGATGAAGCCGAATCTTCATCACTTTTAACGGTCTATATTTTTCTATTGTTTATATAGGGTTATAGTGGATTTGAAAGAAGAAGAGAGAGAGCCTTGAAAAAGTGTAAAAAAGGAGAAGAAATGGTGAAGGTGAACCGTGAGGGTTCCTGTCCGAAACAGATAATATCGTTACAAGTGTGGAATGTGGGGTGCCCCCAATCCTATCAACATCTGGGTGTCTTGAAAGAGGACGGGTGTGACCTTATCTTTTATGATTAAATTCATCTCTAAAAAGAGTGCTATAGGCGCTCAAAAGAGGGTTGTTCGAAGTGATGTCAAAAAGTTTTTTATAATACTGCTGCACTGCTTTGTTGATTATAGTGTTGATATAACATGATTTTAATCTAATTTAACTCTTTAATTTTGCATTCTCTTACTGATACAGTACTTATTGTAGCACTGTCCCTGTCTTCTTTTTATACGTGGAATAAGAGAAAAATAAAAAATATATATTTTCTCTTTTGTTAACTCCACTTAATAAATTTAACGGAAAATTTCACGAAACTACCCAATGGTTTGTCTCTTTTTTAATTTCGCGGATGTGGTTCAACTTTGAAAACTTTAGGACCTAGTAATTTAATCGTTAGGAAAAAGATACAAAAACACTCAACCCCATTAATAAATTTGTTGATGTGTCATAAAAAAATTCAGAAAAAAAATGAGAAAAGCCTATAAAACTCTAGAAAATCGCTTAAATTCAAAAATAAATAAAATAAACTAAAATCTTTAAAAAAACCTAAAAAAATAGAAAAACTTCTAAAAAAAAATCAGTAATCAATGAAATTCGAAAAAAAAAACTTAGAAATTTCAAAAAAAAAATCACCACAAAACTCTTTTAAAAAAACAGAAAATTCTGAAAAAATTGAAGTAAGTGCAGAAAATCCCCCAAAAAAATCCACAAAATCCCCTAAAAACTAAAAAAATTAAAAAATTGTAAAATATAAAGAAGTTTCACAAAAAAAAATCCAAAAAAATCTCAGAATTTGCCAAAAAAAATCCAAAAAATTTCATAAATTTCCCAAAATCTCTAAAATATCGAAAAATAAATAAATAAATTAGAGCCCAAAATCTGTATATAAACTTCAGATTTTTTTTTCATTTAACTTATTTATTTATTTATTTATCTATTCATATTTTGGGGTTTTTTTGGGATTTTTCGGAAATTTATGAAATTTTTTGGAATTTTTGACAAAATCTAAGATTTTATTTTGTATTTTTTTGAATTTTCTAGATATTTTACAAATTTTTATAGGTTTTTTTTAGTTTTTTAGGGGATTTTGTGGTTTTTTTGCATTTTTTTACATAATTTTCAGATTTTTCTGTTTTTTAAAGAGTTTTGTGGGTTTTTTGTTCTTTTTTGTAAGTTTATTTTATTTTATTTTATTTTATTTTCATGGATTACAGATTTTTTTCCAAGTTTTTCTATTTTTTTGGGGGGGTTTTAAAGATTTTATTTTATTTTAATTTATTTATTTATTATGAATTTAAGCACTTTTCTGGAGTTTTATAAGTTTTCTCTTTTTTTTATTTTTAAAGATTTTATGTTTTTTGGGTAATTTCCTGAATTTATTTATAACGTTTTTAATATATGAGATTTTTTCAAAAGTTTTTTAGAATTTTTTTCCCTATTTTTTAGTGTTTTTTTAATTTTTTGATTTTTTTGAAACACATCATCAAATATATTAACGAAGTTAATCGTTTTGGTATCTTTTTGCTAACAGTTAAATTACAGGGTATTAAAGTGCTCAAAGTTGAACCACAAACACCGAATTAAGAACGAGGCAAACCACAGTGTAGATTCGTGAAATTTCTCCTAAATTTAATCAAGACAACCATGTTATGTTTATTTATTTTTATTTATTTTATTAATAATCATAATAAAATAAAAATAAAAATATTTTGAAATCTATATAACAATATTATACGTCAATTAGGTTTGCATGTTTTTTTTTGTTTTTTTTTTATGAGAAGGTGGATAAACCACTTTTATTGATAATGCTTAAAATATTACAGTGCTATATGAAATCACATAGGTATGAGCATTGTTTCAGTGATGTGTGACATATAGCATGTAATATGTGGGTGTGGGTTGTCTTTGGTAACCTCCTACACCTTCTGCACCTCCCACAACTTTAGGGGCTTAGTGGCGTAGTGTCCTCTTCTTCGAAGTCTGCATCTGGTGGGCGTTGTTGTTCATCTTCATTTTCTCGTGTGATTTCCAGACTTCGTTTTGCCGGTTGTTCGATCGACAGTAGTTATGACCTCGTGGAGTAGTGTGTTGCATCCACCCAGGAAAGTATAAGGAAGTCGATGACTCGGATGAGTTTCTTGAAAACAAGTCGTTTGTCGTGGAATCATCTTCTGTTCCATTCCATCCATACAGTCCAGGTGATTGCCATCACCAGCAGCCTCCATCCAGGTCTGATTTCCCTTTCCATTAGTTTGGAGAAGGAGTCTCTGCCCCAAATGTCCCTAACTTGTTGGGGGATTTCCGACCTCCCCGAGAGTTGGAGGAAGTGTTTCCATATTTTGGTTGTATAGGGGCATGTTGTTAGTAGGTGGTTTGTTGTTTCATCTTCATGGTCACATAGAAAGCATCTGGTCCTCTCCCCTTTCCATTTTTTCTTTGCAAGGTTTTGTAAGGTGAGGATCTTGTCATCCCAAGCTAGCCATGCAAAGTATTTGACCTTTGTTGGGATGGAGTCTTCCGGAAGCCATTTTCAAGGGGGCATCTAAGTCCTCCATCCACTTTGAAAGAGTAGAGTGATTTAAAAGTAAAGGTCCCGTTAGATTTCTATTGCCACAATAAAAGAAATAATTTTAAAATTCTTGTATTGAACATGTATTCTAGTTATGCGCCACATCAATAATATGAACCAAAGAAAATGAAAAAAAAAAAAAGATTGCATAAGGTCGGCATTACAAATTTTGGAGTATAAGAACCAAATGAATAACCAAAGGCCTCATAGCCTAGCAGTACCACTACCTTGCGTCAGATGGGTGGTCTCGGGTTCGAGACTCCACTCGCACAAGATAATTACAGGTTTCCTACTTAGAGGTGTGTCACGCAAATACAAGGCCTCGGGCACGTGAGCAGACCGGTCGTACCTAAGTAGAGGTGCACCCCACTCAGATACAAGGCTTAAGGAAATCACAACAGATAACAATAATGACAAAATAATTTATATAACATAAACAAATTAGTCAGAGTCACAACAAAAATAAAATTAGGGTTCGTGTAGCCTACAATAGTCTGGGCCCTACTATAGTCAATGCCTCACACACAAAGAAAATAAATTAAGTCCTCAGACCTCTGCAAGCTATCCCATTCCCTCGCACAACTCCTGAGCTCAAGACATCTACTCCTCAGGATCTGAAAAGAGAAAGGAAAACAAGTGTGTGAGCTTTCGAATAGAAAGCCCAGTAAGTACCTGCGGGGATCATAAATCCATCACAAATGATAAAAGATAAGTCATAATGTGATCGAATCCAAAAATTATCAACCAAACAAATGTGGCCACGCCCCGCACAATCCAAACCCTATTATTTACCACAAACAATAACAATGGCAACGACTCCTATCTATAGCAGCCCTCAGGCTCTCAAAGGGAGTTCCAAAGGAAGCTCGACAAACAGTTCCCGCGGCCAGTAACAACAGTATTTGTTGAAAATCGACCCTCCGGTCTTACGACCCTCATGTCGTATGTCGGTAGCACCACCTCTCGTACGTGTCGACATGGTTAGCGCATTACCCCCACTGACGGGTACGACAACCAGAGTATAGTCCCTCCGGCATGGCAAGCCAGAATGCTAGGGTGTCTAGTCCCTGAACATTCCCCAATGGAGCCCCTACGCTCCACTGATCAGGGCAGAAGACTAACAATCAATCAGGAATGCCAACATCCGAAAACAACCATACATGCTCAATAGGAATCCAATCATCCAGGAAAACATATATCCATGTATGAAGTCAACAGATCAAGCAAAACAAGGAAACATGATAACAATAGTATCATGAACCACTCAAGCATGATAATAGCAAGGCCAATGAATACCTTCGTAGAGTGGGTACTAGGCAAGTGTACTTACCTCTATCCAGACGTGTTGGGAATCACACGAGACTCGCTCCTAGCGTGTTTCCACACTCTACATCGGTATCTGATAATAAAATCTATATCAGTAATAGAACTAGTTTATAAACCTCACATTCTAGATGCATGAGTATGACCCACCGATAGTCTATTCAAACAGGCGAGTCCATCTTGTTGGACTCGGCTAGGCCTAGCCTTCTTTGTAGGTGAGTTTGTCTTAACTGATTAAACCTGACTATTTAATCAAATAAATTATTGTATTCTAGTGGTTAGGACTCTTCGCTGTGGCTATGGAGACTTGAGTTCCAATCTCCACACTTACCATTTTATTTATTTTTCCATTATAGTTCATTAACCATCTCCAAAACTGGTCAAACCTAACCCGATGGTGTGCAACCATACCTCGATTAATTAGGCTCCTCTAATCAATTATACTTGATCTTCTTAGAAGCAATTAAGCTCGACCTAACTTATTGAGATCTGATTAGACCCAACACACAATTCATGTCTAACAACCCCTTACTTCTATTACACATTATAGTTTACTTACACACATCCAACTTAAGTAGATTAATGAAACTAATCTCCAAGTATTTTCTTCTAATAACATCTCCATTTTCTGAACCCTAACTACCCATACTTGCACACACATGTATGGGTCCTTAAAAGTTATTCGAGTTTAACCAAACTTGAGACCATCCAGCCAACCATCTAATCCAAGCACACAAGCTTCAATAGATCTTCACTAACCATTAGCAACCTATATGGTCCCTATTCACCTTACTACCCTCTAATATAGCAAAATTCAGAAATTTAAATATTGGCACTTAAACCACTAAACCACATCATAATCCCTTCATCCATACTCTTATTGTATAGCCTATGCCCAAATCACAAAGACAACCCATGCATGACAAACCCTAAAAGGATTATTAGGATTAAACCAACACAGACATGCATTATCTCATTGATTTCATGCTAATCACTAAACAAATTAAATGAGGCAAACTGAGGCTACTGGCGGCTTGTCGAACTCTTGATAAGGGCACCATGTGGGATCGAAAATACGCGCCTGGCATTGGGTGAACACCAAACGATATATCGAAGCACAAATATCATATTTTATTATGTGGGTTCTTCAATTCCTAATAGAGGCAAGCCTCTATTATTAATTACCCCGAATAAGATTGTGGGAACCTCCGATTAAGGGCAAAAGTACAAGTAAAGGCAAGAGAAATGAATATAATTTGAGAATTCATTTATTTGCAAATTACAAATTTATTACATATGCCATATATATGTATATATATTATTGGGATTTTATTTATATGACGCCGCCTTATATACCTTGCCGCCGCCTTCGAATTTGCGTCGCTATATGGCCGCTTCAAGATGCATATCATTTTGAAATTTATATTTCATCGAATGCTTTGAGATGAAAGTTTCATTGTTACTCTGAGATTCGTATCGGTTGCTTCGAGATAACACCGCCTTAAAATTTTCGTTTCATAGACCACCTCGAGATGAACATTTCATCGCCGCCTCGAGATACGTGTTATTTTGGGATTTGGATGTTATCAGCCGTCTCAAGGTTAATGCCGTTTCAAGATTTGTGCCACTTGCATTTCTCATCATCTCCTCGAGGTGTATGAATTCAAATTTCTCCTCTCTTTTTTTTTTTTTTTTGGAGCTATGAAGTGCCTATGGGCCCACCTCATTTATTTTATTATTATTTTTCACCAAACTTTTACTTTCAAATGGGCTATCTTTCTTTCTTTATATATATATATATATATATATATATATATATATATATATATATATATTCAGCTTTCATTTCAAATAAGCCCATATAGGCCATCTCCCATTGTATTCATGATTGCTCCACTGACTAAATATTTATTTGTTTTGATATAAAACTTGCATGCCATGATTGGGTGTCCAATGAATCAACTTCATTGCAATTCTTTCAGTAAACGTGTATTGCTTTGAGATTGTTCAAATGCTAGAATATTCTTCATATCCTCAATAATCCCATTCATCAAATTTATTTATGATTTGTATATAGGGAATCCACATGCTTTGAATAGCTATGAGCCTCCAAGTCTGCTGATAATTAGAAGCGCAGCTGTTGCATACCATCACCAGAGAAAGTCAATTTATTTATTTTTGGATAATGATAATTCCAATCCTTCTCTTGCGAACCGCTAGCTGCCAGATTATACAAATCTTGGACGAGCCAAACCTGATGTCTCATGACTCACACCTCAGAAATGACACTTCAATCTCAAAGCTTCAAATAGAAGTGCAGCCTTCTTTTTTAATTAAACAACAACTCCTTCATTTTTTTTATTTCTTTTTTTTTTTTGTTTTTAATGAAAATTATAAGCATTCTCCTTCTTTGGCAAAATAGCTCTATTCTTTCAGGTCTTTCTAAAGGATAGGTCACATAATGGCAATTCATAACTTGGCAGCCAATAATAGCGAAGCAATGGATATTCCCATTAATATTCAACCTTGACTTCAGAAACTTCCCTCATATAACTCCTTTGAAATTTACTGAAGATATTTCATTGAGGCATTTCATCAAGCATTTAAAATGCACTTTACATAACCAAACATTTTACATGTATTTAGAATATCCCTTCAACAAAATTTACAATCACTTAGTCACATAACATATCTCATTCTTCCACCAACTCTAGGGAATGGTAGCTTTAAAATATTCAAGATATTAGGATGGGATAGCTGCTGCCTTGGAATCTCTAAATATATTAAAAACCAAAATATTTTACAAGCTTGATCAAATCAACAACTTGACCAATTTATTGAATGAATGAGGGAATGCCTTATTGGCATTCACTCTTCATCAGGCTTGAACCTACATTTCTTAGAGAGGATCTTGAGCACCAAGGTTTTGGAACAATTTAAGACAGAGACATTGATTTCCACATTTGGCTTCTCCACTTCAACCACTAATCCATGATTTATGAAATTTGCTAAATAGGATTGCTTTTAAGCCAAATCTGCTGGTAACTCATTTTCAAAAAGAAATCTTTGAAACATTCCATCGAGCACCTCACGGGCATTTCTCAAAGCTGAACATTTAACATGCATTTGGGAACAAAGTTTACAATCATACATAACCGTTTTAATCTTCTTCATTCACAATCACATCTAGAATCAAAAGCTGCAGTAATCTTTTGGACATTGGAACCATGACCAAGTCAGGTGCTGCACTTCGTAGGCCAAACATCTCCTTCTAGTCCTTCTTATAGTTTCCCTACGACAAAGATAGCTCTGACTCCTCTTTATTGAAGCAGTGAGGAGCCTGGAGATTCAAACCCATAGAACTAAGCTTCATCTTTTTTTTATTGGTAGAGGAGGAGCCCATCAAGAGTAGGTCTTTTCTTCATCATTTTCTCCATACTTAACATCTTTTAATCCTTGAATCTTCAGAATCATAAATTCCATCTTCTGCAGACTGAAGACCTTCGATTCTTAGATGCACTTTATTCACATCATCACCAGAGCTATTCCAGTCAGCTCCAAACTCAGCATCCTCGACAGCCTCTATTAGGTGGTTGGCGTCAGTTATATCAGGATCAGCTCCGCGAGATCTCACAGCTCTACGAGATCTCACAGCATCAAGCTTCATATCTGCAACTGGCTCCTCGGCTTGCACCATTTCATCTTCTTCAACTTCAATTTGATCTTCAGCTAAAGACGCTACCTTCTTTAGGCCATTTGTCGCTGAAGAAGACCCCAGGTTTCGAGAAGATACCCGCCTCCCAATTCCAACCTCTTATGCTGAATTCCAGCAGCAGTACCAACATCTCTTCAGCTTCTCCTCGAGCTCAGGGGGGGGGCTTCGATGGCAGGAAGCAGGCGACAGCTTGGGTGTAGCGAGCTTCATCAGGGTTCAGCAGCACGGTGGCGGCTCAGGAGTGCGCAAAGAGCTTCAACGGCAGCAATTTCTACAGCAAAGCTTCTCCGATGGATCTGGCTTCAGCGGCGGCGGCTGGGGGTTGACAGCATCAGGCGTCCATGGCAGCAATTACTTCAGCAGAGCTTCTCGGCATCCGGCGGTGCAGGAGCAAATTGGTGGCGAGGGGCTTCAATAGGCTTCCGGCGTGGCTGCAGAGGGTTCTGACGGCGAGCTTCAGAAAGGGCTTCAGCGGCGGCCGGAGGACTTCAAATCGAGCGCACAGCAGCGGGAAGGGGCTGGCTTCAACGGATTTGAGTGGTGGCGGCCGGTGCAGGGGCTTCGGCGGCGAGTCTCTTCTCTAACAATGGCTGGAAGGGGCTTCAAGGACAGAACCGGCCACTATCAAGGCAGCGACGGCAAGACAGCAGCAACCTCACTTTGACATCAATAATCAGCAACCAAGGGAAGACGATCAGCAACCAGAAAATCAGCAACACAGCAACCAGTCTTTGGCATCAGCAACCAGCAACTAAGGGAAGACAATCAGCAACCATTTCATCAACATCAACAGCAACCTTCTTGCTTAGCAGCTATTTCATCCTTGACATCAGCAGTGGCAGCAAAGCGACAATACGCAGCGACAGCTCAACGGCATAGAGACAACCTCCAGCGATGGCAACGCAGCAAGCAACATCAAAAGGGGCTCTATCTCGGCATCATCATCCTTTCTTTTCTTTGGCGGACTTTTTCCTTTCTGCAGCATGCCAGGCGGTGGTGATCCAAAGCAACAATAAAGAACGCGTTGTGCTGAATGCGGTAAATCAGCCAGGCGTGGGCAAATAAAAGCGTTTGGCGTTAGGAGAGCCTCAACGGAAAGCTTCGGATCTGGGCTGGCAGTAGCTCCAAAGGCAGTGCAGGAAGCAAAGAGACCGGCGGCATCAGGCATGGAGGAGTGGCAGCTTCTCCTTTTCTTCTCCGGGGACACAGCGACGATGAGGGGCGCAGAGGTGCTCAAGCAAGGGGGTGGCCTCCTCTGCTTCTTCCCTCCGTCTTCACAGATGCTACCTCCTTTTATGTGGTAACGATGCTTGACCGGAGTCTGGCAGCTCCGTGGCTGGGCAGTGTGGAAATGCCTCCATCTTCTTCTCTTGGTTTTCATCTCCTCTTCTGCTCCCCTGTATTGCAGTCTGGATGGATCCGAGCCCATCTCCTTCGGCATAGCCATCAGAGAAAGAGCCGATATCCGCATCCAGCTGAGAATACCCTTTTTTTGTCTCATTCCCTTCCTTTTAAGGGAGCAGAGAAGCAGCGCGGGGGTTCATCTTTTCCATCTTTTCTTTACCCACCCCCCCCCCCCCCCCCACATTTCTTTTGCACGACCCCATCTCTTTTTATTGACATTCCCGAGCGGTTCCTTGATCGTGGCATGATCATCCTCGAAGTGCGATAGACCAGGTCGCAGGGGAAACTGCAGGGTTCTTATCAAAACCGAGTTAATTAATTTGTTTTTTTTTAATTTTAAAATAAGATGATAATTTCATATGTATATGAAATTAACATCCTGGTTTAATCTTATCCTGGTCATTTAAATTTATTTATTTTATTTTGGATCGCCTAGGGATTAGTACCCTCAGATTTTATGGGGATTTATCTCGGGATATGTACCCATGGATTATTTTAGAATTTGTTTTATATTTTTAATATATATATATATATATATATATATATATATATATATATATATATATATATATATATATATTATTTTATTTTATTATTTATTATTATTATTATTATTATTATTATTATTATTATTATTATTTTGATATAAACACACCAGTGATTTGGTATCGTTCCTAAGAGTGTCTCTGGCGATGCAGGCCGCTCCAAGGGCTGGTGCCACCACCTCTGAACCTCAGCACAACCCTGAGAGACGGACAACGATATCAAGGAACAGCCCTAGGCTGCCAAAGGTGGGGCCTGACTGGTCTTACCTTGGCTTTACCTTCATCTGATCGCACTACAACGTCTCGACGGCGGCTGGAAATCGAGTCCTCCGCCGTTCCTCAGCCTTCTCCAGTGGTACACATGCGTCAAAGCCCCGCCAACCTCCGTCCCTGCCACTTCTTCCTCGCAGATCTCGCCTTTTGTCTGTCATCAGAGAGTGCTCCCCTACCGTGACCAGCGTTACCGTCGAGCGCTACAGAGATGAAGTAATTCCTCTTTAATGTTGTGGCGGTGAGAGGTTTTGCAGCTGTGGTTAGGGTTTGGGCGCCCTCTCTCTTATAGAGGACCATGAGGAGGATTCGAGCGAGCTTGCGATCCCTTTGATTGTGGTCAGAATCAGCTCATCACCATAGCTGGCCGGCGTTTGAAAACTTTCTATTGTTGGCCGGTGGTGATCGTAGAGAGGATACCCTCACGCGGCAGTGTGCATCGTTCGCTGGCGAAGGGGAGGGTATTGTTGTGTCTTGCGATCGTTCTCTGATCCGATGGGTGGTTGAGATCGTTGTATGGGATCGAACGGTGGTCATTACGTCGATCAGCCTCGAATCCATATCGCGCTTGGATGGACGACCATATTTGCTCGACGACTAACGGCCGGATGAGAAATCTTTGCCTTGAACTTAATTGTTCATCAGAGATAAGCGGCCTGGATTGCTCTAGACAACCGGAATTACTTTAACGGCTTTGATTTAATCTTTTGCATAGAACTCAAACCAATCTTTCAGATGAACGGACAAGGGTGTGCCCGCACAATAGGGGCACAGGCATCGTTATCCCAGCAACTGAGATGGATGGTTGGATCAACGTCTCGTGATCAGCTCACTCACAAATCTTTTAATCTCAGCCGTAGGTTGTTTTTAATACACCTCTTTGCATATGTTTCTCGTACCTTTGCAAATAAATCCTTGCTTTTCTCAACCCTCACATGCAGGTCCATCCTTTGAGAGAGGGAGCACAATTCTTCTTAAGTCCTCTGATTTTTTGAAATTAAAGATAAGTCCCTAGAAGTCCCATTTAACCCTAATTAGGGTATTAATCGATTTAATCCACCCTTTCCAATTAAACCCAGGTTTAGGGAACTCCTTCAATTACTAAAATAATTAAAGAGGAATTTAGAGAACAATTAGAAACCATTTATTCCAATAAAATCTTGGATTTTACAAGGTGTTCGGCACGTAGAGCTTGTTCAGTGATAGAATCCTCCTCTACGTAGGGTGAGGGCACAGTGCGCTCATTGAACTTGTTCTGCGCGCAACACATTGAGCTTGCTCTGTGTAGCTATGTTCATCCTTTGAATCCCTCGTGGGGTTGCTTGTCGGCTAATTTCAAAAAAAATAAAAAACCAATTAATGAATAATACTCTATGTATGTAGATGAATAGTGCATTTAATCCGAGTTTGTAAAGTCTCTGATATATAATGGAGAATTTTCTTCTCCCCTTCTTTCTCACCCTCTATGGATAATAATTTGTAGTATGTTTTCCATGTTCATTAACATTAATTTTGGGAACTCTAACCAAAATATGGCCCAATATATATATATATATATATATATATATATATGGTATGGGCCAGATATGGCCCACTATATATAAATAGTAACTAATATATATATATATATATATATATATATATATATATATATATATACAGAATTTCTGAAATATCATATTTCAAAAAGCATCAACCTTGAATTGATCTATTACACTCTCTGCATAACTGAAGAGGCCTTTTTGGCCATTTTTATGAATACGCCTCACATGTTATCTCCATTATTCATGAGATTTAATAATAGTATATAGTCAACTTTATTTCAAACTAAATTGGGGTTATGGTTCATAATAATCTCTTCATCATTATCAACATATATAGTTCCACAACAAATCTATCACTAATTAAGGGCTGCTATCAAAAGTAAGCATTGATTATGAAACCCAAGTGGTATAACGACTTGTTCAATGAATTCAGCGGAGATACTTCAAATGAATCGGAAATGAATCCAATTTTTTTGTTATTATTAGTTTGACTTTGAGATGCTTTCTCTTTCTGATCATCTCCATCCCATGAAGTTTTGACAAGCTGTATTTCACCTTTCATATTGAAGACTAAGTTTCCACTGAGTGCTTATAGCCTTTATAGCTTCTTCAACCCAAAGTTAAATGAAAAAAACCAGTAACTTTTTTTCTTTTTCTTTTTTTTTTATTTATTTGCATATAGAGAGGACACTAATTTCCAACAGAAAATACAATCTTTATCATTAAAGACTTGTATCAATCTACATGAACATTACAACTGATTATATCTTAAGCTACGTGGAGCTTTTATCTTCATCTTTATCTCCATCAGAAACTGGCCCCTTCCTTTTGATTTTCATGCTTACAACTCTCTTTAGGGTATTTCATTAAACATTTTAAAGACGGTTTATATAGCTAAAAATTTGACATACACCTGGAGTGTCTTTTCATTGAGATTTACAATCATTCATTTACATAACAATATCTCAACTCTTATGGATGAACTATGAAGTAGCTAACAATTATATCCATGTAATAGCGGCAGCAACTCCTCCATCATAAGATAAAGTAACTCTTTCTTTATAACGACAGCAACTTTTCTTCATTGAATTACAGCAGCCCTTCAGCTTTTTGCTTCAATTGACGACGTCTTAATTTGTTGTCCTTCATCATCTAATTCTTCTCAATATTTGCAGTAGATATATAGCAGCACTTCACAACATCCCAAAGGGAAGTCAATCACAAGTGGATATATGGTTGTGACATGCTCTTCATAAATCGGCCCTAAGAATGAACATTATGAATATATATATATGTGCTTATCCCCTCGGCTTTTCAAATTCATAACCTCACAACCCTTTGACTTGGAGTATGGCTTTTCTTTCACATCACACAATAAGCACTAACACAACCAATTATATTTAGTTCTTGTCCAAGGCAAGAACATATATAACTCCTCCCTATTGTGGGTATGGAATCAGCATGGTGAGGCCCCAGGGAAACATCCGTGATATCCCTTGCTAATGCAAACATTTGTGCAGCTGATTGCGACCAATTCATCTACAAACATACAGCTCACAAACATATCCAACACCAAATTGTTTCGGTCCAAAGCTCTCCCTTCAATCTCTCTTTCTCTTCTTCCTTTTCCCTACGGTTTCTAGAGCAAGTATCAGCAAGTATCTTGTTGTTTTGGCGGTCTTCTCATGATTTGAAAGACACAAAGGTCGTCCTTATAGTAGAGCCTTTATGGGTAGTTTCCACAAACACTTTGAATGAACCTCAAACACTTCGGTAGCAACAACACCTACTGGAGAATTTCTTCAGGATTCTGGTTATAGATTTTAAAATCTTGGCTGATGAATGATAATGACATCTTCCCTTTATCTACTTGCACATGAACAATAATTTCTCTCATTTATTTCTTTGATAACTTGCAAGATCTTCAACTTGGGCATAACATGGAACACCTCATGGACGATCCAACATATTCATAACCACATACTACCCTTCCTTCATTTTCACCTTTTAAGTTCATAAATATCACCTAACATACATATAGAATCTTTGGTGATTTTGATGGAGATATTCATCTCGATCGGCTATTGCCTAATAGACAGCTTCAGTAAATTGGCGACGATGACCTTGACACCATCTTCGAAGAACTACTGCACTGGATGTGTCCCATTGAAACACGCACTCCGATCATCAGACTACTGAGAATTTCTCTGTGATTTTCTTCTAATAGATCCAATGGGCACAAATCCAAATCAAATCGTCGAGGACATCACCGAGAATTTTCAGGACTTCCAATGATCGGAGAAACCGGAATTGACATTCTTGTTGACGGTTGGGGATTTGGATTTCGTGATTTGTCCATGAATTTCTTGATGGAGCCTTCAATGTGGCCCTGGAGGTGTTTTGGATGGTGTATAGCCTTCAGCTTCTTCTATATGATGAGGGGTCTTTTTCGGTTCTTTGCGAAGAGCGGGATCATGAGGGGCTCGGAGGCAGCGGGGGTGGAAGCAGGCAAAGGGTGTAAGCGTTGGCAGCGGTGGCAACACCGACAAGGGGGCAGTACCGAAAAGGGTGGCTCGGCGACCACAACAACACAGATAAGAGTGGCTCCATCTTTAATGGCGGCGACAAGAAAGGCGATCAGCAGTAGCACCAACAAGGGTGGCTCCGACATTGGCGGCGACGACAAGAATGGCTATCGGCGGCGGCAACGAGAGCAATACCCACAAGGGTGGCTCCGTCGTTGGCGGCATGGCGAGAACGAAACGACGCATCGGCTGACGATTCGGCCGGTGAGGATATCGCAAGGATGACTCCGCGATGGGTTCAGTGACTGCATTAACGACAACACCACAAGGGTGACTCGGTGATGGGTTCAGCAACTGCATCGGTGATGGCACCACAAGGGTGACTCGGCGATGGGTTCGATGGGGCAGCGATCGACGGCGGCAATGGCTAGGAGTGGACATGGGTCGGGTGGTCTATGGGCTGGCTTGAACCCAACCCAAAAAAAAAAAACATGGTCTGGGCTTAAGAAAATGACCCAAAAGGCTGGGTTGGGCAAAACTAAGCAGACCCAATTATATTTCAAGTTGGACTTAGGTTATATAGATTTTGGCCCAGCCTAGCCTGGCCCGACCCGAATAAATAAATAAAATAAAATATATACACACATACACACACACACACATCCAAATCCAACCATATGGATGGAAAGAACATCGAAAAATAAGCTAGTATGTCAATTTTCATACAATTTGGGAACTTGTGGGGGGGTGTTTGGATTGGTTTTTTTTCCTCCAAAAGTGCCTCTGATATAAGTTAAGCACTTCTGGAGAAAAGAAAGGTGTTTGGATGGGTTTTTAAAAAAAGCAGAAGCACTAAAAAAAATCCCCAGAAGTGCTTTTTTCAGAGCTAGTGGTTTGGTGCTTCTGAAAAAAGCCGTTTTGTAGAAATTGTTTTAGAAAGTATTAATTACCAAAACACCATTCTGAAACTTTTTTAAACCTATTTTGAAAATGGTCAATTACCAAAATACTATTATTACTATTTTTATTATTTATTATTATTATTTTTTATTATTATAAAAGTACTTCTAGATTAACATACCCAAATAAAATAATGTAAGCTTAACTTTACTGCTCCGGAAGTCCTTTTTTAAAAGTCCTTCCTAAGCGAAACTCAAAAAAATATTTTTTTTTTCAAAAAGCCATCCAAACACCCCTACGTGAGGTCTTCTATCTTAATCTTAACGGGTGAAAATTTATAGAAATCCCATCAGTTCAAAATTTCACCTTTTAAGATGAAGACCCTACTAGTTCCCAAATTGTATGAAAATTGGCATGGTAGCTTATTTTTCGATGTTCTTTCCAGTCCATACGTGGTTGGATTTCTTTAAAAACGTTTCGTGCAAGTGGGCCAAAATGGAAATGCATCAAGCACTTACACGGTACATTTACTCTACGCATATAGTAACGACTATATATATATATATATATATATATATATATATATATATATATATATATATAATGTAATTTTTAATGTTTTGGAAACAATGAAAGCCAAGGAAAGGATAACTTTTATCTTTTGTGTGTGAAATTATGTAATACTTATTTGTGTAATATTTTTTTGAACCACTTATGTTATTTATGTTCTACTTGTTTATATAATAGTCTAATTTATATTTTATTTAATTGTTTGTATTATTAGTAAAAAAAATAAAATTATTTTATTTTTGGGTTGGACTAGGATGGGCCTGGGCCAAACAAAATTCTGATGGGCCGAGTTTGGGCTAACAAAATTTGACCCAAAGTGGCCCAGCCCAGCACAGCCTAGCCTAACCCAAACACATGGGTTATTTTTTTGAGTCTAGCCCAGCCCAAACTTGGCCTAGCTTAACCATGTCTAGCCCTAGCAATGGCATCCAATGAAAGGAGGCAACCGGGGTTTTTTTATGGATGCGTGTTATTATGAGAAAGCATAATGGAAAATACTTAGATTTCTCTCTCTATCTTCTTCCCTTCTCTCAATCTCCCTACTTTTATTAGTGAAAAATCCTCTTCCTCTATTTATATAATCTACATAACCATGATAATAAGATTAAAATTTTAATCATCCGAGATCATATTCTAGAGTAGGTATAGAATTTGATTTTGAATTTTGATTATTACCAGACATACTATATATGGTTGTCATAACCTTGCTTGATGATAAGATTAAAAAAATTTAATTTTAATTTTAAGATTATAATCTAGGTTTTATAATCTACGTAATGTCATTGATGATAAGATTGAATTTGAATTTCGATCAAGTGAGATCATAATCTAGATGTTATAACTTTGTAAGATCAAAAATTTGAAATATATATTCTTGAGATTTATATTCTCGGGCTATCTTGGGGACTTGAGATTGCCTCGAGATTTGTGTTCTCTAGCTATCTTGAGATTTGAGATTGCCTCGGGGATTTATGTTCTAGAGCTATCTTCAAATTTGAGATCACCTCGAGTTGTGTCCTTGGGCTATCTTGAGATTTAAGATTGTCTCAAGATTTGTGTTCTCGGACTATCTTGAGATTCATATCCTTAGCTTGCCTTACCTGGGACTGTGTCCTTATAGTTAAAGCCTCGGGATCATGTGTCATTATCCTGTCTCAGGATCTCTACCTTTAGCGTGCCTCGGAATATAACCATATATATTTTTTATTTTAAATTTAAAATATTTTAACTTCAAGATTCTTCAAAGTACATATTTCATTGGCCCCCTTCAAATATTGGTACTTGGCATTTTGAATGCATATATATTTATATATATACATTTTTTATATACAAACAAATGCCCCTTCATACTTCTCTCACGAAATCCATTTGAGGAAGAGGGGCATGAACATTCAAGTTTTTTTTTTTTTTTTTGGAAATATGGGAAGTTAATGTGTTTGTCTCAGAAAATACATTTAATTGTACATAACCCGTCTACCTTTTCTCATAAGGGACTAGACATTAAATTAGGTAGAGAAACATATTCCATTGCACCTACGATATATTTTTCAAAAATCAGCGACATAGGGGCATTCCCAATTTTTTGGGTGTTTGTTTTTGTGTTTTGTTTTTTTGGTTTGTTTTTGTTTGTGTTTTTTTCCCCAATGCGTTCATTGGTGATGATCTGTCTCCTTAGGGCTAGAACCATCTCCCCCTTTGTAGACTTTTGTAATCGACCCAACTTTTTAGAGCTTGTGATATTCTTGCTTTGTAGACTTCAAGATTCCGTTGTGCTCCTATTTTCTTCCTTTCGAGAGAGTCCAGTTCATCTATGCGAAGTCATGAATTCTTTTCATTTGATATTTCATTTTGCAATGTCAATTTGAATTTCAAAGGGAAAGGGCTTGCTTCAAATCCAAGTATTAAAGACTATGATGTGGATTGTGTTTGAAGTCCTATAGGTGGCACGATAAACCCACAACATCTCGGGGAGTATAGATACCAATCTATTTTATTTTTAGATATAGCTTTCTTTGGATTTGAATATTCATAGATAACATCTCCATATATGCGGCATAGATGGCATCTCTTGGCATATTCGATGCAATCTCTGACCATGGTAGGCCAATAATATCCCATGCACTTAATCTTAAGTGGTATCTTGGGTCTAGATTGGTGAGCACCATATATCCTGGAGTGTACATGACTTCTTTTGCTTCTTCATATGAAAGACATCTTGAGGGAGTAGTTGATCATTATGACCTTGCGGTATAATGTATCATTTATGAGGGTGAATCTTAGGGTTATTTGCTTTATTTGAATGCCTTCTGATTTGTCATCTGGAAGTTATTTTATCATATTTCAAATATTCCATAAATGGTTGCCCTTAGTCTTTCTCTAGCATCTTGGGGATGAGGACTTCCATTTTATTCCCAATACTTTCCTCTTCGACATTATAGAGGATCGTACTTATGGGTCTTCTATATCTCATGGTGATTTGAATTTCTTCAGTCTGAATTTGCAAGTCCCTTTGCTACTCTTGTCAAAGAATCAACTTTTCCATTTTATGACCTTAAAACCCTTCTCAACTGTACTCCAGGGATTTTCTTCATGATCAATATTTAAGAAGTTTATACTTGTATATTTTGAAGTCTCCTTCGACTTGCTTGATGATGATTTACAAGTCCCCAAATATGTGTTTCTTCATGACCTCATCAATGGAGGATACAAGTTCGAAATATTTCTTGGTGATCACGTTATATGAGTGTGTGAGAGCCCAAGTAAAGAGTTTTTTTTTTAAAAAAAAAATCTTTTTTAGAAGTCTCGACTTTATTATCAAATATGAGAAACTTCAAATATTATATTTTTACCTGACCTCATTAATGAAGGATACAAGTTTGAAAATTCATATATCTTGGTAACATCGTCATATAAGTGTCAAGTGAAGAGGTTTTTTTTTCCATCATTTTTTCTCTTAGAAGTCTTGGCTCCATTGTTGAAATATGCTTAAACTTCCATAGCATATATCTTACCTAACCTCATTAATGGAGGATACAAGTTTGAATTTTCATATATCTTGGTGATCCCATCATATAAGGGTCTGAGGAACCAAGTTTGACATTTCATATATCTTAGTGATCTCATCATTGGTGTGTTTGAGAACCCAAGCAAAGAGGTTTCTTTTTTTTTATAGAAGTCTCAACTCCATTTAGCCAAATTTTCATGCCCAGGCCGAATCTCGGGCCCCACGGGCATACTCTGAACCCGGCATTACTAGAGCAAAGACAGGCCCTAATCGATATAAGGCCTCGATGTCGAAATCACACACGGATAAGCGGCAGAGATAATACTAATAATGTAAAAGTTGACATAACTTCTGGTAAGAGTACGTAGTAGAAGGGAATCCTAAGGATACATATACCCTATATAATCAGGTAATATGTATATATGGCTCTACAAAGGGTCCTCTGAGTCTCACTCTACAAAATAAAAAGGAGGTTAGCAAACCTCCTGTAATAAGATCAGAGCATCCCCCATGACAATCCTTGAGTCTAACGCTACTCCTCGGGATCTAAAAAGGTGATCAACAAGCATGTGAGCTTTCAAAGAAAGCTCGGAAATTACCCGCTATGGAATCATGAAGTCATGCCTCCTAAGAATCTAATGAAGAACATTACATACCAGTGTAAAGCCTCACTGGTAATGCAAAACCATTTAATACTTTAATCGAGTCAGAGAACAAATAGCGCAGATAATAAATAAATCATAACATAATCGATTTATAGAGTAGCAGAAATATCAGAATTAAGTAGCGATGTCGAGAAATGCCGGATCTTGAACGGAGCATAATTAGTCAGGGTATACATAACCATCAAAAAATCCAGAAATGCACATATCATCTCCTTGGCGATACTTGGCTAAAGCCGTATCATCGACCTAAGTCGATCTAGTCGGACCTAAGGGTCGGTAGTGCTACTCTGATAAGACATGTATGTACATGGTCAGCGTATCATCCCAATCGAGGAGTGCGGGGCCGGATAGAGTGCCGTGGTATCACGGCCTCAATGCTGAACAAGCACCAGTGTGTCCTCCCCAAGGTGGGGTGCGTCGACCTTCACTTACGGTGGTGGTCGTCAGCTGGGAGGGTGGCGCTGTCGCGATCTAGGGCAGTCCAAATGTCGTCGGTAGTGGATGGCTCTCGTGATCTAGGGATTTTGAGATCAAAGGATAGAGAGGGGAGATTTAGGTATGGGTCTTGGATCGATCCGCTTTAGGTTGGTAAATGGTTAATGGGTCTTTAACTGTTTTTGTGAAATTTTTAATAATATTTTAATGAGTAACAATGCCACATCATCACCTTGGATGGAAAAACATACGCCCGTCTGAGAGAGGGACTTTCAAGCCTTTGAAGAATAGTTTAATTTTTTGATAGACTTAATCAAAGACTTAACTCAATATCAAACTTCATTCACAAGCTACATAATCCAACAAAAAAAAAGACTTTTTGCTCTTTGAATTCAATATTTAAATCATTTTTTTATTAATTTTAAGAAAAAAAAAGGTTTACTAACTTATTCCTTTCATAAGAAGAGATTGAGTGTTTGAATCATAAGTCTGCTTTCCTCATTGATTGACAAATTTTCTCTTTCTAGAGCTTATTAATATTGTCTTTTTTTCTCTATATTTTCTCTCATTTTCCCTCCTTACTGGTGTGAGTTTTCTCTCTAATAATTAATATAATATTATGGTGATTCTTCTAGTAATCCAAAGATCACAATTCATTCCTATACAATAGATATATATAAAACCAACCACCAAACTAAGAGATCAAGAATTCACATGTGAAGAACTTGTCTAGAATTCAAAGTCAAGGTTTACACTGGCATTCACATGGAAGACAATCTTTGACATGAAGCCAATAACTTAATTAGTTTACATTTTGTAAGAGATCCCAAGGTATCAAATCCCACACAAAAGATCTTTGAACAATGTGAACTGTTTACTATAATTATATCATGCCATAATTAGTTGTTCTTGATCATATATTAAAATGATCGCACGTTTTCCATCACTTTTTGTGTTGCATGAGTGTACCCAAAAGTTGGCAACAAAGTTGGTTGGAATGCATGTGATTTTCCTCTTTGCTTTGACAAATTGTTAAAAATATATATGTGTATCTTTGTTTTGTAATGCATGCATTGGAACCATCTTCTCAAACATCTATTGGTTCTTGTTTATATGAGTTATTATTATTATAGGAGATGCTCGCCAAGATCATTCATAATTTCATATCACTCTCTGTTAGCAGAATCAATCAAGATTATCATATCAGTAGAATCATTCAAAATTTATTAACAAAATCAATCAAAATCCACGATAATCCATTGATATTTAGCCTATTTTTTAACATTTCATGTACATTCAAATTATGGAGCTTAAATACACTGATTCATCCATATATATAGCCCGATGTTGCATTTTGTCACTTAGCATCTTTGAAAATGTTGATTCGATCCTTTATGCTTTTGCATATTTTGTTCAATACCGTCCCTGATAAAATACAACCTAATTTTTTGATTTTTTTATTTACATGTGGCAATATTTTGCTGACATGGCATACGTATTCTGCCACGTCAGCAAAATAAGAATTTTTTAAAAATTCTTATAAAAATCCTTATTTTGCTGATGTGGCAGAATACGTATTTCACTTCAACAAAATACTGTCACGTGTAAATAAGAAAAATCAAAAAATTAGGTTGTATTTCATCTATGATATTAAGGGCGGTATTGAGCAATGTAATATCTGAAAATACGAGGACTATATTGAAATATTTTTCGAAGTCTGAGGATAAAATGAAACGTTAAGCTATATCTGATGATAAATAGTTTATTTAGGCCAATCTATATATACGTGTACGAAGTCAATAAAAAAATATTGAAAAGTCATTCCTTCATTATATACTTTTTACACCCTCTTCTTCATTGCCTTCTTAATTATCTTTTATTCATGCATTAAACTTCTCACTTAAAGTGCATTATGTATATACTCATGGTATTGGGTATTTTATTAAAATGAGCTACGAGCCGGGAATATAAATTCAAGATTCTAAAAAAGTCAACCAACCCGAGTATTCCTATTTTCCCTTCCAATTTTTATGAAGTTTTATTCAAACTGAACTTCTTAATTTTGAACCACACTAAGCATACAACGACATGATCAACCGATGTAGATGACAACAAAAATCATCTAGAAATATTTCTTATATGAATATATAATTATTTGGTTTCATTTATGATGTGATATCTCCTCAAGATTCTTCATATTTAATTGTACAACAAAAATATGTTATGCATTTGGTTAATGGCATTGAGAAATTGAGTGGTTAATCCTAACTTAAAAGGTGTTCAACCGGGAGGTCTTTTGTTCGAATCCTCCTCTATATAAGGTGAGGCAGTCAATCGTCGTGGCTGTGAGTATTCTAGCGGCTTTGTATGTAGCGCTTTGAGTGTTAGTGTAAATGGGTTGTCGCTTTGAGGAGGTCACTTATCGATTTTAATTAAAAAAAAAAAAAACATATGTTGTCACTGAGTTTCTATGTGAGCTGAAACAAAAGAAGAGCATGCATTCAAGATAAAGTGTCTTTACAGGAATTAAGAACTCTGTCTCTAAATAATTGGTTTCTTTGCCCTTAAAACTTCTTACCAACTTTGTGAAGATGAGGAAGTGGAGAGCCTCATGTTAAGCAAAATGCACTTTGATAATTCAAAGTTTCATTTTGGAACTTTTTAGTCTTGTCAAGAGAATCAAGTACCAAGTGGAACCAAGTGGAACCAAGTGGAACCAAGAAATAAGACTAATAAGTGACGTTTGGCCCTATTGATGTTACTTGAGCTTTAGATATTTGTGAAGATTTTTCCTTCGTGAGAGTGTCCACCAAGACAGTCTCTCTTTAATCATGGAGATGCTACAAAACTTGTTTCTAGAGCAGGAGATTAAAGTTGGTCGGTGTTTAGGCTTTTTTTATATATAAATAAGATGGATAAATCATAATATATTAAAGTTTAAGATAGCTGTTACAAGATAGAGAGACAGACACATTGGGGGAAATATGAAAATATAAACTTTGTGAGTCTGTTTGTCCATAAGGTCACGCTTTTCCGAGCTGCTGAGGCTTTTTGCTAATTCTCTTATAAAAGCTAAACTCTTTTTAATCAGATTTTTTTTGGCCTCTAGTTTGGCATATTTAGGCATATTAATTATATTAAATTTAGATAAAATGAGAAAATCGATTTTTCGAACTAGTTTCATGAAAACATGTCAATTTTCTTTAAAATATCTTTAATTTATTTCTAATCACAGACTCTAGATAATGGCTATAGTGATCATGTCTCATCCCATGCGTATGGTCAAGTTAGCATCTTGTTTGTCCATATAGTATGATATGACCGTCGCACAACATTGAACTGTGTTAGTAAATTGGCTCCATACATCACATACGTACGTAACTTCAATTGAAGAAAAGATGTGTCACTATTTCATATTCCTTTTCATAAAGAAAGCAAGCTGATCGTGTCCCATTCCAATCTTTTCTTGCCAAATTGTCTAATGTTAAGATCTTGTTATCTACCACCAATCGGATGAATAGTTTGTTGTTTAACTTTCTATGGGTGGAATAAGTTGCTTCAACCTCAAAATTAATGTATTTTGTGATTTATTTTATATGTTTGCAAAATAAGATTACTATACATCTCCATCACCACATTAATGGTTTGAATAAAAAAAAATATTTGTTTATGATGCGGACCAAAGATCTTAAGTCGAGTCTGACACGGCATGGACAAGCCAACCTAATGTGACACATCATAAGACAAGTGGCCCCATTTTTATGTTATTGTTTAAAAAAATTTGATGTGGGAACTTATATCACAACACTCATCACATGTCATAGGCCATGTAGGATCTTAGTCATACTATCAAAAATATTTTTTTTATTCAAATTGTTAACAGTCATTTAGTATCTTTTTACTCATTTTTAGTTCAAAATATTAATTTGACCAAAAGCCTTTGATTCAAGAAGTGATGGTGTATTTAATTCTAAAAGTAATATTAAGAAATAAAAATAATGTCACCTTTATAAAAAGTTTAATGATAAGAACAAAGGGTGAGTTGTTAATTTAAAATTTATTTTCCTTCATATTCAAAGGAATAATTAACCATTAATTTAAAGAGTACTTGAGTGATGCCGTGGTCCTTTGATAGTACTCACTTGGCCATCAAATAGGCACAACTGAAGTAAGCCAAAGGGAGCAAAAACAACAGAAACGGTTGTTAACTAAAACAGTAAACACATCTCCTACTCGTCTACTTAAAATCATATTATATTTGTAAATTGTACCCAACCTAGGCTTGTAATAAGGTGATTAAAGTTGTTTAGGGCTTTTTATAATTAGGTGGATAAATCACAATATATTAAAGCTTAAGATAGTTATTACAATATAAAAATACGGATACATTGGGGAAATATGAAAATATAAACATTGCTTTGTCTTTCCATAAAAAAACTATCTTTTAATATCTCTAAATAAAGAAACTATCTTTTAATATCTTTTAATATCTCTAAATAAAGAAATTATATTTTAATATCTCAAATATCTCTAACATTGATTTGTCCGTCTTTCCATAAGGTCACTTTTCTCATGGGATTGTTGGGCTTTTTCTACTTCTTTTATAAAAGCTAAGTTCCTTTTCACCAAGTTCTCTATGACATCCAACTTGGCGCATTTGGGCATATCAACTACATTAAACCCATATAAAGTGAGAAAATAGAATTTTCACTTTATATGGGTTTAATGTAGTTAAAGTGAGAAAATCAATTTTCCGAACTAGTTTCATAAAGACATATTTTTTAACATTAAAATATTTTTAATTTCTTTCCAACCACAGACTCCAGATGATGACCATAGTGACTATGTCTCAGCCCATGTGAATTGTCAAGTTAGTATGCTTGTTTAATTTGTCTATAAGTATATGGTATGACTGTGGCACAATATGGTACTGTGTAAGTTAGTAAAGTGACTCCATACATCACGTGAATAGCTTTAATTGAAGAAACGATGGCTCTCTATTTCAGGTTCCCTTTCACAAAGGAAGTAGGCTGATTGTGTCACATTTTAATCTCTACTTGCCAAGTAAATTTTTCAGTTGGGTACCATAACATGGCCAAATCTCACTTTGAGCATCAAATTTCAATTTGTATCTTTTCGAGTACCCTAAATCGATTTGGTTTCACCGGACGGTACCGAGGGATTCCTGCAATTATTTGGTGACATGGACGTCAAAATTGCCATGTCAGCGCCTAATCAGCTTCCACGTTATCATCCTTATCATCTCTCCCATCTCTTCCGAAAACCGTCACCCTGATGCGCCCCGATCCTTTCCTCACTCGAGCACCGTCACCTTGTACTCCTTCATCTAAGCGAGAGATCTGATCTGTGAAGAGAACGAGTGATTTGGAGGGAAATCCAAAAGATATTTCCTGCGATTATTAAAGTTTCAAGTTTTAGAAAATAAAAAACATACAAATTTATTCAAATACGTGAACCCCCTATTTCACCTTCAAACCTACTTCTCCTTAACCCTAAATTTCATTTTCTTAGATTGGATCGAAAACATCCATGAAGAAGTAGGTTAGATTTCATTATGGTCTTTGTTTTTTTTTTCTTCGTTTGATCCTTGGGTTGTAGGGATTCTTGAATTGTTTTTGATTCGAGGGTTTTTTTTTTTTTTTGGATTTTAGCTTGTTGTTGTGGATTTATGGTGATTTTTGTTTGGAGGAGCAGAAGAGCGGATCTTAGCTTGTTTCTAGAGATCATCATGATAGAGGATTATGGTTTCAGATATTGGGAGGCGAAGAAGAGATGGGAGAGATATTACAAATGATGGCGTGGAAGCTAACTAGGTGCTGATGTGGCAATTTCGACATACACTATAATTTGTTAGAATCCCTCGGGTAACCATATGTACTCGAAAAGATACAAATTAAAATTTGATATTTAAAATGAGATTTGGCATTATACAGTACTCAACTGAAAAATTTATTCATTCTTGCCAAATTGTCTAATGTTAAGATCTTGTTATCCACCGCCAATCAAATGAATAGCTTGTTGTTTAGCTTTCTATGGGTGGAATAAGTAATTGCTTCAACTTAAAAATTAATGTATCTGTGATTTATTTTATATGTTTGCAAAATAAGATTGCGACCATTGGTACCTCTCCATCACCACCATTAATGGTTTGAATAAAAAATATTTATTTATGATGCGAACCGAAGATCTTAAGTCGAGTCTGACAAGGCATGGACAAGCCAACCTAATGTGCCACATCATACGACAAGTGGCCTCATTTTTATATATTTTTTTTAAAAAAATTCTATAAATGTTGATGTAGGAACTTATGCCACAACACTATCACAAGTCATAGGCCATGTAGGATCATAGTCCATGTCATCAAAAATATTTTTTTTATTCAAATTGTTAAGTCATTTAGTATCTTTTTGCCCACTTTTTAGTTCTTTGAGATGATATTATATTTAATTCTAAAAATAATATTCATCGTCAGCCTGTAACTTCGAAGACACAATTTTGAATTCAAAAGCTACTTGTTAGGGAAGAGTAATAGTTTGGGGGTGAGACTTGAGACCAGTTAGGATCTCCAAGGCACCACATATATATATCATAAGTTTTTTTGCATCTTGGGGGTTTGCCTCTTATTTTCTTTAGTGATAGTGACGTTGTGTCTGACGAGGTCCTTTAGAGCCTATAGTTGTGTCTGTTTGGTAAAGTGGGCGCCTTCAAACCAAGTGAGGATAAGGAAGTCCACTTGGCGGATGATTCGCTTATAAACACGATGTTTATTATTGAAACGTCAGCGTATTCGCTAACCAGCGGGTGTGGTGTGCAGGCCCATAACGCTTGACAATTGCTTTTAGCCCTTAAGGAGTTCTCTCTCCAGATTCTTGCCAATCGATGATGATCCTCTGGCACACGAAATCCCAAGTTTAATGATAAGAACATAGGGTGAGTTGCTAATTTAAAATTAATTTTCCTTTAAAATCAAAGAAATAATTAACCACTAATTTAAGGAATACTTGAGTGATGTTGTGATCCTTTGATAGAACTCACTTCGCCATCAAATAGGCACCCAGGGGGTAAATCCAAGAGAACAAGGCCAAAAGAGACTGTTGGCAATCAGAATAGTAAACACAACTTATATTAGCCTACTCAAAATCATACTATATATGTAAAATGTACCCGACTCGGACTTGGGTCAGGACTTTTGTAAAATGATTGACAAAGACTTCTTCTATCCTAATAAATGACTTTTATGAAAAAAAATAAAATATATGTTGTTGGATAGTCATTTTCTTGCTTATTTATGCATACAATTAAGGTTATAAAATTGGTTATCGATAACCCATAATTCACTTTAAATACCCATGTGAACAATAATGATCTAATGATATATTAATTATGGCATGCTTGTAACTTGATGAACATCCGAGATTAAGCAAACCCTAATTGCATGAAGAGCTTAAATATTCATAGAGTTATGCAAATGATCAAAGAAAGTTGATGAATATTTATCTTGGGATTAACATCTTAAATGTTCATATATAGTCTTTCAAATGTTCTAATAATATATGATGATATGTTATGAAACTCAATCTACAATTAATCGCATGCTTCGAACTTTTTAAGCAACCTATGGATGGTATTAAGAGTTTAAATATTCATACCGATACATCATTTTGCAACTTGGTTTCTTGATCACTAGTGACAATCCAAGATAAAAATATAATTAAGTTTCCTAATTAATTATCACATTATTTAATAATCCACTCTCCTTTCAATATATATTCCTAGTTGGCTTTACTATGCATTGTATGCCACGTGGCAAAATGGATAAAGTCCATGGTGTTGCTGACTAGGATCCACTCTCATTGGAGTAGACTAATAGGATTAGAACAATTCCTATCCAACCATTGGAGGCCCCAAAGTGACAAATAACATCACAATCTATAAGAATTAGACTTGTGTCTTAATTTTATTATGGCTTTGATTTGGTGGTGGGAAAATGGGAATTGAGAGGTGGACCCAATTTGTTCCTTGGTGTTTGTTCATGAGGTTTTTTTTCCTTTTTAATTCTTTCATGCCATTCACAATGGATATATTTAATTGATTATTATTAATCATATTCTTTATTAATTAAGCTCCTAATCACTTATTGTATATGTTAAAGTAATAATATAATAAAGGTATTAACAACTATAATTTAGGGAATTTTACTTATATACTCTAAAAAAATTTCACTATCCTTTCTCATGTCGTTGTAAGACGGTATTTGTTTGTATACTTCTATGAATCGTTTTATTTTTTCTAATATATCCATATGATTAACTAAATTATTGACGGTGTTAAACTAATGTATGAAAAGTGAGGCAGTTTTAAAGAATTCGCTAATATACTATTATAAACTTATTTTACTTATAACAATGGTATGACAAATATATATAAAAGAACATATTCACAGAGGTATACAAGTGGATAATGTTAATTAAATCTTATATCTTCCTTGGGGTGGCAAAATGTCCTTTTCACCCTCATATTAGGGAATTGAAGAACTTGAACAATAAGAAATATATATATATATATGGAATAGATGCTTAATATATTTTAGTGGGGTAGAGGATTTTAATGAAGTTTGGATGGTGCCATGAACTTTGTTCATAAATAAAGTTCATGGACTCCTTGCTTTATCCTCTCAATTCAATTGCACAAGAACAAGTTCCATTCATGGCAATTCAAGAACAAGTTCCATTCATGGCAATTCAATTGCACAAGAATAAGTTCCATTCATGGCTTTGTTGATGCTAAGTTGACGGAAGGAATATGTGGCCATTTTTTTACATAAAAATAAATAAATTATATTCATTTATTTTTTTGAAATAGAAAGTTACATCTTTCTGGATGAGGTTTGCATAGTATTTCTCTTGATTATTTCATTCTGCATTACCGCTCCCTAAGGTGATAAAAATCTTCAAAAGTCATCATTCTCGTCCCCATTTGACGACGTTTCTAATGACCTTTATTTGTGTTCGAGCTTCCTCTCATTTGATGATGACTTTCATCGACGCTAATCTTTACTTTTAAATGGATGGAGTTAAGAACTGCATCCAACCAAGAAAACATTAGAAAGTTAATCCCTCAAATTATTTCTGGTAAAAAAAAGTTGTTTTTCGTAGAAGCATCTTTGCTTCCTTTCAAACCAGATGCTAAAGGTGATAATCATCATTATGAGGTTCTAAATTATGCTATTAGATTTTTATTTGAATTTCTAAATTATATTCTAAAAAAATTCGATTATTGATTTATTTTTTGCAAATATTTCAGAAAGTTTGTATCTTTATACCAAATAGAGACATTCTAATCTTCTAAATTCCAATGATGTTGATTTATTACTCATTTATTTTTATTTTAAAATAAAAATTATATGACTTTTTATAATAAAAGAAATTCTAATAATCATCATGCATGATGTAAACTTCAATTCATTAAAGATTTTTTTTTTCTTTCTTTGTGACAAGGCATCAATTAATTCCAAGTTGCAATCCACATTCAAATAAAGATTGAAGACTTTTGCATTAATTGAAATCTTTTGTTAACATCAATGGTGGTACAATTAGAGATTTTGTCAACTAAATTCAAATCAAGCTCATTAGTGAAATCATCACTCATTAATGAAAACATTAATTATCCCAACCACTTCCATCAAATCTTCAACTTTGTTTTCATAAATCAATCAATTCATCCATATTTATCACTAATTAACACTATACCATATTCTTTCTTTCAAAAAAAAAATCAACATTATATATATATTTTATAAAAATCATATTAAATCAACATTATTTCCTACTACTTAACAACATATATCCAAATTAGTCCATCTATTACACCGAATTGGCCGTTTTGGTCCCTCTACTTTCACGATTGAGAAATATAGGTCGCAAAGCATATTGAAAAGGTATGTTTACTAAAGCTCGATAAAAAAGGACCGAGTATTTCAATCTAAAAAATGTAGAAACCTTGTGTTTCAAATTATAATAAAAGGGCCAAAAATGATTCGGTATAATAGAGGGACTAATTTGGATATTAGACCTAAATTTTATAAAGATTATTGGAATTCCCCCTTTTTCTCTAATATCAGTGTCATATATAATATAATATAATTATATTTTTATAAAACTTTAGTTGATTGTTGACTATATTCATTTTTTTTGGAGGGTATATGTGTAAATATGATTTTTAATGTGAGATAAACAATAATTTATTTTTATAGGGACATATATGTAATTTTCTCAATATTATAATTAAATGGCATTAAATTTCTTATATATATATATATATTGGTGGCGGGAAATGAGGAGGGGTATTTAGGGAAATTGAATGGGACCCGCGTTTTTGGACCAACGACCAGGGGCATTCCGGGAAAGGCAAAAAAAAATCCGGCCTTTAAAAACTCGTCGATGGTCTCCATTCCTGGGCACTAGAGATCGAAGAGAAGAAGAAAATCGAAGAAAATTGGAGAAATCTCGAAGTTGGAGCGAATGGATGGTGTCCCTAATCCACTCTTGATGCGTTCCTCGTTCGCTAATCGATGCCGCGGTAGCTTACGTCTCTGCCTCGCGCTCCTCCTCTCCTCGAAGACCCTCACACTTTACCGTCTCTTTGTTTTCTAGTTTGGAAGAGAAAGGGCTTAGCTTGGTTACTTAGGGTTAGGGTTTTGGTTCTGGTTGTTGATTGGAATGGGAGCTGGGGTTTCGAGTATGATGGGGATGACGGGGGAGGATGGAGGGCAGAGAACGGGGCTCGGGGACCTGCCGGAAGGGTGCGTGGCGGAGGTTCTAGCGCTGTTGGATGTGCCGGAGATTTGCAGGTTGGGGAAGCTTAGCCGGGTCTTCCGGGGCGCGGCGGCGGCGGATCTTGTGTGGGAGAAGAAGCTGCCGGGGAACTATCAGTATCTCATGGAGAGAGTTTGGGGTGAGACGGATTCTCGTGAGGATTTGAGCAAGAGGGAGATATATGCGACTCTTTCCCGGCCTAATCGGTTCGATGGCGGCGCTAAGGTATGGATCTGTTGAGCTGAGGTTTGGATTACTTGAGTTTTGGGAAAAGTTGGGACTTTTGCTTCTTTGGCAAAGAAACAGGGAGGAAATTTTTGGGTTTTGTGGTACAGTAAGGATGAATTGAAGCTTGTGGATGGATTTTTTTTTTTTCTCTTGGTTTTATTACGGATTTTATTATGAATTATGGTTTCTAATTTATTTATTTATTTTATTTTTTATTTAGAAGCTAATGTGAATATGAATTTTGTTTATATTTTTGCTTGTTTATTGTGAAAATATGCAGTTTTTCAACAAAATAAAAAGAAGGTAGTTTGATGGTGCAATTATGGATGGTTAGATGATCTTTGCTGATTTGGTTGATGTTGGATGTTTTTTTTTTTTTTGTATCTCTTTTGTATATTCAATTAGTATATATCCATTTGCAGAATTAGTTGTTGATTTTGCTGACTGGGTCTGAATTTGATTGCTTTGTTGCAGGAGATTTGGTTGGAGAAGTACAGTGGTTCAATATGCTTGTTGATCTCTTCAAGGGCTTTTTCCATCACGGGGATCGATGATAGGAGATACTGGAATTACATTCCTACTGAAGAATCTCGGTATTATTTCCTTCCTGGTTTTCTTCTTTTTATTTGAAAAAGGTTGATGGAATAAATTCAATCTTGGATTTATTTGTTTTGTAAATGATTTTGTTTTTCTTATTATTCATGTTTTCTTCGGCAAATGGATTGATCTGTGGGACCAGAATATTTGGTTGCGGTATTTGATGCATGCTGCTTCAAATTCTATCATCTTTGATTCATATTAATTTCATAATGAACGATTAAGATAGGATTCTTTGAATGATAGAAGACCAACTGGACATCCCAATCAAACCTCCAAGATGGTTGCATCTTCTCTTCAGGAGTTGGATAATTTCCTAAACTCTTTTTATTTGGAATTAAGCACCACCATATTGCGTTCAAGATCATCTCTGTGATTTTTATATATGTTTTTTAAGTTGATTCTGGGAATTTAATGATAGTTTAATTAGGGGATGAGCATTTCTATGATCCCCTTAAAATGAAAATGTGATTTTGTTCATGAACTCGCTCATTCAGGGGATGGAAGAGATCCAGATTTTGTATTTATTGGTGTTCTCTGAGTTGATTGCTATGGATCATATGATGACTAATTTGTGCAGGAGGACACACATGATTATATCCTATATAGTCCTCATTTTCATGGATTGAACAGGAACAGAAACTCATAGTATATGTGCTACCTCAGCAATTTTCCTCAATCACCTTGAAACTTGATAGTCTATGGTTACTCTCACTGAAGAGAGCTGATATAGCTTATTCTCGACATTTGGACCTGTGGTCATGCTCATAGCATTACAGATGCCTTGGTTGGTTTTGCAAGCCAAGAGCCATCAATATGTTTGATTTTGTCAAAAGGAAACAAACCATTTTGGCGATAATTCATTCCTCTTCAAATAAAATATATGCACTTCATCTCGTACATCACATGTCTGCGTGATGAACTTTGGAAATGTTTTTATTTCTTGAATAGTTCCTCACCCTTAAGATCATCCTGGTTGTATAATGAATAGTTTATTCCATTTCTTTGTCGGTTGTTACCAAATCTTTTGTGCAAACTTCAAACTTTCGGCTGGAAAGACATTGGGTAGTTGGTTTGTACCCATCAGCTAAACATTGTCCTTAACTTGACCCAAGGTTTTAATATATTCAAGCACGTGATTTATCCAAAGGCTTAGTACAGAAAACCTTTTTCTGATGATTTTGATCATTATTGATCCTTTTTAAACATCAAGCTTATGTGGTTTTATAATGCCTTTATAATCCTTGATATTGTTACATCAATTAGAACACTTATGGCCTTAGTTTAATCCTTAATTTCCCGATTACTATTCTGGTTAGTGCCTCCACTAGATGAGAACATGATAAGTTCCAAAACATCAATGTTATGTATTAACCTGAAAAGAGATTATGGTCTTTGCAGATTCCAGACTGTTGCATACCTTCAGCAGATATGGTGGTTTGAGGTCGGTGGAGAGATAGAGTTTTGCTTTCCGAAGGGGACTTACAGCCTCTTCTTCCGTGTGCATCTGGGTCGGGTCTCCAAGCGGCTAGGCCGCCGATCCTTTAGCCCCGAACACATCCATGGATGGAATAAGAAGCCGGTGAAGTTCCAGCTCACAACATCTGATGGTCAACACGCCATATCCCAGTGCTATATAAATGGTCCTGGAAACTGGATCCATTACCATGTCGGAGATTTCACTGTCGGAAACTCCAATGTGCTGACCAAGGTTAAGTTCTCAATGGTACAGATTGACTGCACACACACCAAAGGTGGTCTATGCGTCGACTCCGTGTTAATATGTCCCAAGGGGTTCAGAGAGGAGAAGGAGCTCCACACCTACAAATAGTTTTTGCAGTTGTTAAATCAACAAATAGAGAGATTATAGATAGGAGTTTTTATTTTATTTTATTTTATTGTTCTTCTCCCCGGGCCAGCCATGCAGCTTTCCGGCACTCTGTGCATTCTTTTCCTCTCTGTTTTTTAGATTTGAAGGGGGAGAGTGTTTGGTTGTCTGTTTGTTTTTCACTTTCTGTGCAATGGTATATTACCTTAGTAGAAGTTTTTGTCAGGATTTGCAATCAGATTATAAATGTTATGATTTGGGAAATTATTCCATCAATTGGTTGGTTACCTCTTTGTTTTCAACTTCCTGTTTTTTAGCATTGCCAAGTTTTTATCAGGATTTGGGGATTAGGGAACAATTGTATAACATTGATTTGGTGAAATATCAATTAGGGTAGTGCAGGAGAAAACCCTACAAAAATACATACCGCCCACAATCACCAAAGGTCTCTTGGTCTAGTGGTAACACTATCTTGGTAACACTATCTTGCGTCAGACAGATGATCTCGAATTCGAACCTCTACTCACAACATAATAACAAATTCCCTACTCGTGAGGAAGTGTTGGACACGTTGAGCACAACTGCTCAGTAATGGTATGTCCGTTCTTTGAATCTCTCGTGGAGCCGCTTGTCAGCTAATTTCAAACAAATAAAAACATCGCAATCAACTAGGGCAATTCAAGAGAACCCTAAAAACAAACAAACCACCATAATCAAATTAATCAGTTAAAAGCAATGGTCCAAGGAGGGATCATCAGAATGCTCATTGATGTTTGCAATTAATGAGTATAACATTGCAATCAACTACAGCAATTCAAGAGAACCCTAAAAACACACAAACAACCATAATCAAATTAATCGGTTCAAAAGCAATGGTCCAAGGAGGGATCAGCAGAATGCTCATTGATGTTTGCAGTTTGACAATGCATAATAAAATACAGTTAGAAATGGCAAAGCTTAAAAACTGCCAGCCTTGGGGAACTTATAATAAAGCAAGACATACATTTGAGAGAGAGATAACCAAGATAACAACTCAAACATTCTATACAATTACAGTATTATGCTGATACTTTAGGAAATTAGGAAAGCCTATCCTATATTATATTTTTCACATCTTCCAATCATATCCCATGCCAGTTGGCTCACCGTTGAAGATCCCATTTTCTGCAAATTCCTGGACGATGTCATGATCTAGCTCAGGCAGATGCAAATTCTGAGGTAAGTCTTGCCTTGAATTAAAACTGTTACCACTGATTGCACGGTGTTTGTTGCCGATTTGAAGCTATTGCTCCTGCTTGGTGCGGACCCAAGGCATGGCTAGGCATCCCAGTTGCGCTTGTTCCCCAACATCGGGTCCGCTTCTCACTGGTCCGGTGTTCATCCTGGGTGTCAAGCTTCCACCAGCACCAATGACATCAGCCGCTACATTTCCACCAACATTAGGCGGAAAGGGACTGCTGCGGCATTCCCCGATTGTTTACCATCATATCATTAAGCATCTGTTGAATTGCATGTTGCTGCATTTGGTTAGCCTGAGAGGGCTGCATGTTATTCTGCATGTTATTTTGTTGGGGGAGAACACTCAATGATGGCTGCTGCTGATGAGGCCCTGACAAAACCATTAACAGAAGGGTTTGATAAGATTGAAGTTATGGAGCCTGGAAGTTGCACATGCTGCGCCTGACTGGGACCACCCAAGGAACATGAAGCATCAGATTGAATTGCGTTTTGGTTTGGACCAATGGAGTTTCTCAGCATCTGGTAGTTATTCAGTGCGGCAGCATTCTGTGCATTGTTATTCAAGACTCTGTTTCCTGTGTGGCTATTGCTCAAATGGCCAGTTAAAGCAGGATGATTACCCAAGAATTTGTTCAGGGTGCTCTGATCACCTGGAAGGCACTGAGCATTCACAAGTTGCTCCATCTCCTGCATTTTTTGCGATTGAAGCTTAGCTGCAGCTTGCTGAGCATAATTCTTCAAGCTTTCTGCAAGGATAGACCAAGAATCAGAAGAGTAATACCGGGAAGATGTTCAAATGACAAGTAAAAAAATAGGTCAACACGCTCCACAGCAGCAGATACAAGAATAGTATAAAATTGGCATTTTAAATAAAAATAACTGTATGAAAGATCAATAGACACCAACATCCAGGATGAATTTTAAAATATAACCAACATAAGAAATAATGTCATGTGTCAATCACATATTAACTATTAACAATCAAGATTCATGATATGATGATACCTATAGGTCCAGTTTTGTGCTCTTGACTAAATTCAATCAAGTCTTTCATGCTACTGACCACCTCAGCTATCTGTGACAAATAAGATGATAAATGAGAAATAAAGTGCAGGCTCTAATTTCTCAAGGGGAAGTTCAACAGTGTGTATATAATCACGTGCCTGTAAACATCGCACATATCTTTTGGAAAATCCCAAGTCATTCAATGATTGTAACTCAAGACTTCTTGCCAGTTGACGACCTGCTGTAACAAACCTGAAGACAAGAGGGAAAAAAGATGCAAGCGAATGGCATTAATGTAGGTTGGAACAACTGATATATATTGAAACCTCATATTTCAATAACTGTGTCAATTCCAAGCAAAGGTACTAAAATTCAGTACATGAAATCAATGGTGAACATAATCATTAAAATTTAAAATTAGCAAGGAAATTATCCAATCAAAAGTATTGAGTATGGTGTATGCTTTAGAGAATATATTGAACACAGCACCCATGACCACATGGTCCAAAACATATGACATAACCCACAACAGCCATATAAGCTTTTTTTTTGTCAAAATGACATAGGTAATCTTTTGCTCATTCTCCAGCCAAAATTCCATGCATGTATCAGAGATAGAAGCCACCCAATTTATGTGAAAATGCAAACCACAGCACAGGTCCTCAACCATGAATGAAATATGAGATGAATTACTTGTAAACCAGTGAATAGCTGAATAAACAATACACAATCATACTACCATTTGAACAAAAACATACATTGCTACAATATCACAATCCAAGCACTTTGGATATTTTGATTTGTGCCTCTACCACTGACCCTCAAGGTCATGATCATAATAGCATCACAATCCAAGTACTTCGGACAAGTTTGTATTAATCATTTGAAATTCCCTTACCTGATAGCTGTTGTCAATGTAAGAAAATAAACAGGATCTAAAGGTATCATTTTAGTATTATGGTAATAGGCAAACTTATATGCAACGACCTGTTTCAAAAATACATGAAAAAAGGAAGCGTAGCTTGTAAAGAAGTGTGACTAAACTCCCAAAAACCAGTTTGACACGAGAAACTATAAAATCATTTTGAACACACAAATTATATTCTAATCAAAATAACTTTCCATGTGTCCTGGGCTGAAGGATGATCAAAAATCAATTTAATACTATATCTAGTAGCAGACTGAGTAGAAGTCATGTCAAGAAAGGCAGACTTGAGTATTCAATAGCCCCAATTGTTGTGTTGAGGTCAACAACATCACCTACCTGCAAATTAAGCCTCAGGAGGCTCTCTTCTCCCTCTCTAGAAAATAAACCTATCAAACCTGGGGCACGACATTTCTCTTTTGCCATATAATAACATATGCCTAAGTCAACACTAGTTTGTTTATGTATTGCCGTGAGGAAAAAAGAGTGACCGCATCAAAAAAGTTCAGCAGGTGCAAGAATGAAATGAACTTAAAAGATGCTGAAAGTAACATTCAATCAGTTCACCCACATGTTGCAGTTAGCTTGCATTTCTTGTGCTGAAACCCCTGCAGAACTTTCAGTAACAGTATTCTGAACTTTCTGTGCAACTTGCAACAATTGATTAACCTGGAAAAGTAAAAAGGCACTCAGTCAACTAAAACGGTTAAAGAAAAATATAAGACATGCAAGATTATACAAGATCAAAACCCTGAGCTTGCATCTGGATTAAATTGCAAAAAGGCATGCTCGATTACAACTAAAACACCACCCTTATCTTATGGTTGACTAACCTGGCACAAGCAACTATAGAGGAAAATTGAAAATTTACTGGTGAACATTCTCTTTATTATCAATTCTATTTCTCAATCATGATGCACAATCAGTAGCAGTCACCCAACAGAAAAGATGCAATAAACCACTATTTCTCATGATCTGAACTTTAACCAGAAAGTAGGCTTAAAACTCCCCAAGTAAAAATAATGACAAAGGAATATAAACATAAGATATATATGCAACTATTTCTCAGTCATAAATATACCATTGCACAAACAAGAAAAGCAGTGTACTGAACAAGCCAATATACATCTGATAATACAAAGTCACTCTAACTCGTGGTAGCCTATCTCCCAATTATTTCTAGCAAAAAAGACAAAAGGACAACTTAATTAAGAAGTTATGAGGTAGATTATGTACATGCAACATAAAAAAAAGATGGCTTGGGAAGATAAGCCAGGAGTATGATGGCCTCTATTTGATCTAATGCATCCATGACTTTGGGTAGCATTCCATATGACAGAAAGTTATCAAGAGAGAGGCACATTGAAATACACTCAGAACAATAGAATAAGCCATTAAGGTAAATGTGGTAAAGCTTACAGAAAAACATTAAAAAAAATAAATTCAACTGGCTTACTAGTTTTGGACTATACACACAACTGGCACAAAAATTAACAAACTACTGAAGGAAGATGGTTAAGTAAGATCAACCTTAAAGGAAACCTTATAGGGCAATTTGCCAAAATGGCCTTGCTCTATTTATTTATTTATTTTTTTGGCCCTAGGTCAAATATATTTGTCAAAATGGCCCTGGAAGCCGCGTCGGCAACCAAAGTGTCGACTTCAGGATGCAAATCGGCCTTTCAAAGGCGCATCAGCTCGAACGATGATGTTCTAGAGCTAATCGGCCTTTCAAAGGCCGATTAGCTCAATCTGTACCATGAAGAGGACTTTTGAAGCTAATCGGCCTTTCAAGCGCCGAGCGGCTCCAAAGATAGTGCTCAAGCTAATCGCCTTTGAAAATGCCGATTAGCTCAACACTGAACCAATGTAGAGCACTTCTTTTGAAGCTAATCGGCCTTTCAAATGCCGATTAGCTCCAAAGATGATGTTTTGGAGCTAATCGGCATTTCAAAAGGCCGATTAGCTCAACACAACCTGCAGAAGAGGGCTTCTTTGAAGCTAATCGGCCTTCAAATGCCGATTAGCTCCATGAGCTCTTTTCATAGTGTATGGAAGCAAATCGCCTTTCAAATGTCCGATATTAATCGGCCTTTGAAAGGCCGATTTGCATCTGAGTCAGCACTTTGGTTGCTGACTGCGCAGTTCCAGGGCCATTTTGGCAAATATATTTGACCTAGGGCCAAAAAAATAAATAAATAAATAGAGCAGGGCCATTTTGGCAAATTGCCCAACCTTATATTTCTGGAAAGACCGTTGGAAGAAGTGGACGAATCAAAACATAGTTGCTATGCCAAAACTGGGCACAAAGAACCAACCAAATATTGATTGTCGCTAGTGGAAGGAAGAATGCATCAACCACAGCAGAAAAGAAAGGATGGAAAATTATGAAAATTCTAGCATTCAAATCTACACATGACGCACGAATAATAGAAGAAAGCCTATTTGAATACCTTAGATTATAAGAACATTCATGCTAAAAGGCACACCAACCAAATAATTTTACAGCAACCAATTAATTTAGGATATTTGATAAATTTATACACAACGCCCAATAATATATAAAAGGTAAATACAACCATTAACTTCTTTTATATGAAAGTTGTTTAAAATCTGAGATAATGCTAACAGATGGCTTCTTCACTACAAAACAAATGACAATGAGGTATAAATAGAGAGAAAATTAAGTTGCACAAACACCGCAGAAATTAGTTCAAATATTGCTCACATGTTCTTCATCCCAGATGGCATAAAAGAAAGTTTGAAAAAACATCTTACAAGAATATCCATCAACACAGAAATGACAAAAATACAGAAAACAATTAAAAAAAATATACTTAGCATATCGTACAAATGAAAATTTAGCATACCTGTGGTGCTACCAATCTACGAGGAAAAAATTCCTCATGCCGCCGAGCACAAAACTCCCATAATAATATCTGTTAGAAACAACAAATAATAAATAAATAAATAAATAAACATCAACACCTCAGTAATCACTCAATCACTTGCATGAAAAACTACAAAGAGTGGACAATCGCAAAGAAGTGGATTAAAAACCTTTAATTCTTGAGAAAATATGATCCGGAGTTGACCCTCTCGAACAACTCGTAGCTGATCATACACGGTCTCCTGAACAGCTTTAGCATACTCCAACACCATGACTCCAGAAGGCAGTCGGTATTCATTGGGCAAGTCAACAAACAGGAGCTCATCAATGACCCCACGATCAAACTTAATCTGATTAAGCCTCGGAAGAACTTCGAAAGTAGCCTCTGCAATACAGCATGCCCATTGATGATAATGTCCATATAAGTCCAAGACTACCCATAGAATATATGAAATAAATAGCATGTGGGGAGGTGATGAGGTTCACCAAGAATGGAGATGCATAAAAGATGTAACCATAATATATCTTTAACACAGGAAGCAACAGTGGACTTCGCATAAAAAAGTGCTTCATTTGTCATATACGATTCAACAAAAACTGCCAGGTGGCCCTTTGATCTGAAACATAGTGTAATAAGATACTCCACACACCCCCACCCCCTCTCCTAAAAAAAAAAAACAAAAAAACAAAACAAAACCTAAATTCAACATAGTCTATCAAAACCGTTGGTTCCAAGTTTATTGTCAGCCTTGTCAAGATACAGGACAATGGAAAATAAACGGGACCTCAGTTTATGTTAAAACAAGAACTTTCTTTTCTTGTCCCTTCTGCTTAAAAAGAAAGAACTTGAATATGATGACATAAACCATATATTATTTTTAACCCTTATAAAATGTAAGCACAACTCCTAACTTCATGAAGCATTGTATTTTCAACTTTGCACCAACTATTTTGCAACATAAAACATATACATCAGATATCCACTAAGCAAAGACTGATATAAAAAAGGTTTGTCAGAGGCTCCCACTAGCTAGGAAATTAATGAACACAGCGTATTAAAAATAAAGGCCCACTTACCAAATCCTTTTCCAGATTTAGAACCACATATACCACATTGCCATGCTTCCTGTAACATGTACAAGAATTTAAGATTCTTAGTAAGTATCCAAGCAATTCACATAATACACTCAAATGTACAGAACATACCCAGATGTCCAATGTATAAATAGTTTTTCCATTGATGTGCGAACATAAACCAAGCGATTACACATAAAGTAAAATATATAGAACAAGCAATCATTTTTAGGAGAAAAGTAATGCATTATCACATAAAGAGAAACTAACCGTGGAAGAACGAGGAAAAGCACCAAGGGCAGCTTGGTTGCCAACATTATCATACATAGCCAAACACCATCTTTTCCTCGCACGCGGGGCAAAATATTGCACTACAAACTTCCTCCAGTATAATATAGAATCCTCCTACAAGTGTTCAAAAGGGTCATAAATTAGCATTGCACAAATCGGCACCAACATGAAAGAAATAAGAATCAATCAGAACTCAGCTACCTGTGGACGATGGCGCTGGTGATATATGTACTGCATTAGCCGTCGAGCACAAATACCACTCTCAACAGGCTGTTTGTCAAGGAATGCCTGCTGCTGAAAGTTGTTCCTCATCTGCTGTTGGTGCTGATGGAACTGAGCACGCTGCATCTGCGGCAAGGACTGCAACATCTGTTGCTGCTGCTGCTGCCGCTGTGCATACCTCTGCTGCTGCTGAATCATGGCCTGTAACTGTGGGTTGGGATGCCCCTGAAGCTGCATTGAGTCTTGACGATGCAGAAACTGTTGGATGGCATGCTGGTGAACATCTTCCTGCCTCATGTCAACCCTTGGCTTCTTCTGAACATGCAGTAAGTTACCCAGATGGTCCTGTAGTGTATGCGACTGAGAAGTCACACTAGACGCCTTGCTTCTGCATTGGTTCCTGATGTGAGCTCTGCTGCACAATGGAGGATCCGTCCCATAGGCTAAGAACCTGAGATGTTATTTGACGAGAAGGACATGGGGCGCAGGCTGGGAGGCGTGTGTAGGACTCTGTATTAATGCTAGCACTTCGCTGCAATTGAGGACCACCTGAGAGTGCAGAATTGGCATCAGTGACCAGCGAACTTGCACCAACACTAGGACCAGAGGAGTTTGCTGCACTGTTGGGAACCATGCGGTTCATGTCACAAGAAGCAGGAACAGGACCAGACCGGGCAGTGCCTGACAAGGAGCTTACTGGAGCGGGGCTCTGGTCATCACCTCGGAAGAAGATACCAGAGGCAGAGGATGAAAGTGTCGGGCCTCCACCGACAACAACCCGTGATGGGGCCACCGAAGAGGTGGGCCCCAGCTGGCAACTAGAATCCAGGTAGCTCTCCAGTGCAAGAGCTACCAAAAGTATCTCAAGACAACCCTTCGAAATCTAGCGGCCCAAACTTCTCCTGCAATACCAAAAATATAATCAACAACGGAATTCAAAGCCTGAGTATCTCCGCACACTCAATCAACAACTTCTTTCCAACAATAAAGCATGCAAAATTAGTCCATATACAAACGACAAAGTATTAACTAATAACCAATTCAGATTCCCAAACCTGTAGTAACTAGAAAAAATAATAATAACTGTCCTAATACCCATACTCCACGATACAGTTGGAAACAGAGATCCAAAAAGATAATCAACGACAGAATTCAAAGCCTGAGTATCTCCGCACACTCAATCAACAACTTCTTTCCAACAATAAAGCATGCAAAATTAGTCCATATACAAACGACAAAGTATTAACTAATAACCAATTCAGATTCCCAAACCTGTAGTAACTAGAAAAAATAATAATAACTGTCCTAATACCCATACTCCACGACACAGTTGGAAACAGAGATCCAAAAAGATAATCAACGACAGAATTCAAAGCCTGATTATCTCCAAGACGCTCAATCAACAACTTCCTTCTTTCCAACAATAAAGCATGCAAAATTAGTCCATATACAAACGACAAAATATTAACTAATAACCAATTCAGATTCCCAAACCTGTAGTAACTAGAAAAAATAATAATAACTGTCCTAATACCCATACTCCATGACACAGTTGGAAACAGAGATCCAAAAAGATAATCAACGATGGAATTCAAAGCCTGATTATCTCCGCACGCTCAATCAACAACTTCCTTCTTTCCAACAATAAAGCATGCAAAATTAGTCCATATACAAACGCATAAAAGTATTAACTAATAACCAATTCAGATTCCCAAACCTGTAGTAACTAGAAAAAATAATAATAACTGTCCTAATACCCATACTCCACGACGCAGTTGGAAACAGAGATCCAAAAAGATAATCATAGAAGGAATTCAAAGCCTGATTATCTCCACACTCTCAATCAATAATTTCCTTCTTTCCAACAATAAAGCATGCAAAATTAGTCCATATACAAGAAAGAAAGTATTAACTTATAACAAATTCAGATTCCCAAACCTGTACTAACTAGAAAAAATAATAAATACTGTCCTAATACTCAAACTCCACAACACAGTTGGAAAAGAGATCCAAGCCTCATAATAGCATACCAACTATTTCAATGCATGGAAAGATCATACCAACTATTTCAATGCATGGAAAGATCACAAATTGGAAATCCAAACCCTAGCTTCTATTTACTCCAAAGATCCCTCCTTTATCACAAATCATACAAAAGAATGCTAAATAATCCACCTATAAAATCTTTTCATCTCCAAATCCATGAATAATCCTTCCATGCCTCATCTAAACATGACCTCTGAATATAATTCTGCATTATCGACATGTTAAAAGGGAAACAAGAAAGAATAGGGCCCTGCATCAAACATCACACCCCCATTCTAAAGCAATAAACAAAAGAATCAAAACAAAGACGGTCACTTTTAGGGTTTATTACAGCTAGGGCAAGAGTTGAGCTTGCGAGCAGAACTAATACACAGATCTATACTATTTCTACAAGATAGAACAAGATATCTACTACGATTCAGCAAATTTGCAAGGATTACGCTTAGATTATACCATCTAGGTTTCTCACCGATTAAAGGCCAGAATCAAAATCCAAACCTCAGCACAGCTGTGAGGGTCAACAAGAATCACCGAGGAGACAGCGGTGGGATCCGGCGCGGCCACGGAAGTGGCAAGATCCGCCGGCTAGGGTTTCGGCGAGAAAGGCGAGAGCTTGCCCCAAAAACCAAAACCGAAGTATGCGCGAGTTTTCACGAGAGACGAGAGCGGCATATTAAGATCACCGGGTGGTAAGCGAAAACAATTATACGGTGACTCGCGGCTCATCTCGTTTATAACGCGGATTTCTTTTGCAATTACATCCCTGAAATCTTAAATATTTCATCCAACTCATTTTTTTCCCCAAAAGATATAATAATATAAAAAACTATTTCCACTAATATTTTATTAAATAAATAAATATTTATTGATTGATGAATGGAATGTGGACCTTCTAAGTTCTAAGAGATGATGTCAATCTCATTCACAACAAATGAAATTTAAAAATAAAATATTCAATCATGAATTAGACCAAAACATGATTGAATAGAATATGAGTTTGAGAGGAGTTGAGACAATGTAAAAAAGCTCTAATTAAATATGAAATTATATAATAATAATAATAATATATAATATACATAATCAATGTCTTGTTCTTCAAGTATTATAATAAATAAAAAATATTTAATTATTTTTTAATGCATAAATAAAAAATACTTAAATCCATTTAATATATTATAGGTGTTTTTGCATATACCTCCTTCAAGTATTTGTAAAAAAAACTCTATTTTTTCATAATTACATTTAACTCCCTGAAATCTTCTTTTTTGTTGCAAATTTATATATATATATATATATATATATATATATATATATATATATATATATATATAAAAAGGGTTTTTTCAGAGAGAAAAACAAAAGAGAAAATAAATATAAGGATTTGATTATTATGATTTTTTACACCTTTTTTTTTAAATTTAAGATTTTGAAACTAAAAAAAAAATTGGAAGAAAAAATTAAGTTAATATAGTTAAACAGTATATATTTTTTTGAATATTTTATATCTCTCTGGAAACTTCTTGGGGAGGTATATGAAAAAATGTTATATATATATATATATATATATATATATATATATATATATATATGTATGTGTGTTATGAATTTGTGAAGGAGGGATCTAATTGTAAATTTGGAGCTCTTTTGGAAGTACTTGAAAAAGTTTGGTGAGTGATTGGGATCCAGTGACCGGGCGGTGAGTATTAGAAACTTTGTGCCACTCCTAGTTTCCAAACATTTGATTGATTTGTTTGAGATAAAACTGAGGTTTCCCTCTGTTTTTCTTTTAATTTATAGTACATCTTAAAAAAGTAGTATGTGCAAAGTGGGTAATTAAGTAGTTCTTATTTCTTTAATAACTCAGCATCATAATCAACAAAAGAGAAAAAGAAAAAGGAAAACATGTGAATGTTGTATGGTCTTTAGACAAACAAAAATGAAATGAAATAAAATAAAATAAAAATTATCAAAACTATGTATATATTCATGGAAAAATCATAACTCATTTCATTCCATATATCCCTAAGATTAATATAATAGCTATGTGAAAAGACCATTATACCCTTTATAAATATATCTATAAAAAAAATCATACAACTATAATTTTGAGATATGTCCCCAAAAAATATGAAATTTAAAATAATTGAGATGTCTCATGGAGAAAATTGTGATTGTTACATCTCTACAGGTGAGCCTCCATTACGCTTATTTTAAGACGTTTTAAGTGATTTTCAACCAGACGGATGGGAAAGTATCATCGGTAAAATAAAGCCAAGATAATTCATTTTCTACGTAATTTCGGTGACCGCTTGGTCCTCCTACTTAACGGCTGAAATTTTAAAAATCAACAGCTTAAAATTTCTATAAAATTTAAAATTTCAAATTGCTAATGGGAGGACTAAACTGGCCGCCAAAATTATATAATTTAAAACTATACGCTAGCTTTATTTTTCAATGATCTTCCCATCCGTATCCCAAATACTTAAAACATCTCCTAAATAAGAGACGGAGGCCACTACCTGTAGATAAAGGAGCCCGGGTCCATGCAAGTATTTCTCCACGTAGGAGTATAAGAGTTATTTTTTCGATCCATTGTTCATATTTTGTCAGAGTTAAGGTATTTGAGTTGATAATCATTCATGAATTTCAACAATAGGGATAAATATGTAATTAAATAAAAAACTTTAGGGTATGTCGATAATTATAATTTTTTATTCTTTTTATTAAATTAAGGGATTGTTGATACAAAGTAAAATATTTTAGAAATGAAAAGATACCATGATACTGTAGTATATTACTAGAGATCCACATCTCTGGTCAACCATCTTTCATTCTCCTTTATTCGATTTGTTGTCTCCTCTTCATTCGTTGAGTATTTAGGTGTTTCTCTAGTGAAGGTCAAGTTTTTTTTTACCGTATTCTTTATAACCTCGAGGTTGACTCTCTTCGACATATTAATTGAAATTAATATTTCTAATAAATTTTGGATGAAAAATAATTGTTATTTTCTCCAAAATAATCCATGGGATTCTGTTGGCTCAAGCAGGAAAGGACACTTCCAATTATGATAGTCAAACAAATATTTAGAAAGAGGTACTAATATTGTCTCCTATTCTCAAAATATTACTTTATTTTTAATCTTTGAAAATATATTTAAGAAAAGAAATGAAAATTTCAATAGCATATATATATATATATATATATATATATATATATATATATATATATATATTTGTATGATGGTTGAGAGCAGGACATGATGGCAATCAATTGGTATGATATGCTTTTGACAAAAGAAAGCAGCAAGTTATGATAAAAATGATGACAAATTGGACCCATGCAAACTTAAAGAATTGGTCAAATGACTCAAATGGAGAAAAAGAAACACAAGAACATCTAAACTTGGATAAAGTTAAGAACATCCCGAGAGGTGGGAAAATGGTAAAATATTAATTTCATGAAATGAAAATTAAATAAAGAAAAATTGAGTCATGTTTGATGTTTGTGTTTTTAGTGTTTTCAAAAGTTTAAAAGTTAAAACCAAAGGCCTCTTTGGTCGAAATGGTTATAACTGCGTGAGGGTTTGACACTTTCGGAAGATTTGGGGTCGAATCCTCACTGAAAGCAAGGTGAAGGCACTGGCGTGGATTATATAGTGAGCAGAAATGACGCATTTACGCGTAATGAGTCTTCCGCCAGGTGTGAGTTCAAGTTTAGCCATTAACGGTAAAATAAATACATGCTATATGAAACCTTCGGACCGTAAAACAAGCCGCGTTGTGTGAAATCCTTGGTGGTCTAAGCAGCGCACGCCCTATTGACTAATCCTTCGGGGGTGCTTGTCACCCATGTCAAAAAAAAAAAAAAAAAAACAAATTAAAGAAATTAAAAAAAAATAAATCTCTTTCATTATTTAAAAGTTTTGTTTGTTTGAAAATATTTTGGAAATTTTCAATTTTTTATTTATTTATTTTTGTTTTATAAAAATACTTGTTTGCTTTAATTATTCTATAAGTAAGTTGTAGAAATAAAAAGTGGAAATGAACCAATTAATCAACATAATTTATTGTGCACTATTATGACAAACAAACTATTAAGATTTGTTTGTATATTTTTATGGTTAAAAATAAATACCTAAAACCAAAAAATAATCTTATGACAATAAATGATGTTTCTTTATATGCTCAATAATATTTTCAACTTATTTACATCTTTTATTTAATCACATGCCATTTTTTGTATTATTATTATTATTATTATTATTATTATTATTATTATTATTATTATTATTTAAAGATGTAATTTATCTTGAAATAAAAAATTAAGATTTATCTAATATAAATAAAATATAAGATTTTAGTTGTAAAAATCAATTTCAAATATGTAATCTAAGGATAAAATTTGTTAAATGAAAATTAGTTAATTTAAAATATAATAGAAAATAAGTACATGAGATTAAAATCAGTTATATATACCATACTCAACAAATCCCATGCAGTTAAACCCAGAGCTTCAAGAAAAAAATGAGAACATTAATTTAAAACAGGGGAAAAAAGGAAAATGGGTCTACAAACTTGTTTTTAAAATGTTTTATGTTTTCACTGAAAATAAAAATCTATCCCAAAGCTCTGATCTTTAAAGCTCTATTTTTTTTTTTAAGTGATTCATGAAGCAAACAGAGAAATCAAACTAACACAATTAAAGAAGTGGAAAACTAAGAAACAAACCAAAGTAGAGGCTATATATAATAAGAGATTAAGAGTTGAACACATCACCCAAAAGCAATTGTTAGTTGGTTCAGAGACCTGAAATAAAAGCAAGCATAATTGTGCCTATATAATAGCAGCAAAGCAAGGATGTTGTTAGAGCATTGGCATAATCATGCTCAATAATTTCACATCATTAAGGTATCATAGAGAGCAATACAACAAGGGAACTAAGTTTGCCAGCTTCATTATCCATCAAATGCAACCAAAGGCAAAAGACATATATGTTCACTTCACAGCAGCCAATTTCAGTTTCCTGGCAATCACCAAATTCAGTAAAGTTTCTGGTAGCTTGTGTAACACAGAGGATATAAAAATTACTGTAGCAAGTAACTTTTGAGAGAAAAAGATTCCCTAACTGTAGCAAGTCAGTCAGCCAAACATTAGGAAAAAAAAAAAAGAGATGCATCGCCGAAACCTGTCCAGATTGAAACAATGTTTTTGCAGCAAATTTGACAACATTACTCAACAAAAATTCCATAAAAAGTACGCCAAAATGATGCAAAAGAAAAACCACTTGTTTTGCTATGTTTTCAGCAGGGTGGGCTGGTTTAGACTCATCCAACAGTCAGTTGTGAAACTATTTGAAGCTTTGATTCTTTCTGAGACCCTGAAAAAGCAAAAAAGTGAATTTCGCAACTTCAATATCATTATGAACTTGACAAACTATGAATCAAAAACTAGATTTACACCTAAAGGACACAAGCTTCATTCACACACTTCCAAAATAAGCATGAACATTAGTGCATTCTTGTATTGCTGCAGTTGGAACAACCTTTGAGTATACCCATAATGGCCTACTTAATATAACTATTCTTCAGAATTCATGTTAGGAATTTCTGTTGCACTTTCTGCTATCCATGTTTATTGACTCATATCCTGCTTAAAGAAAATAAGATTATGCACTGTCAAGAAACAGAACGAATGGGAGAAAGGATGAACTGGCATTCTAATTGAGAACAAAAGATCACCATGCTCAAATAAGATTGATTCAGCATCCATACTATTGTGCATCCTTGCTAGATTTCCTGTAAGGCATGTAGCGGATATCTTTCAAAGCATTTCTCTTCCTCCTCTTCTCCACGAAGGAGTCAAGCTTTCCAGCAGCCTATCAATTAATGCATGCAAAACATGAAGCACAGAGCAAACACAGTATCAAATAGCTAAAATAAAGTCATTGTTTAGGGCTTATCCAAACCTTCAAATCATCATACTTCTTAACCAGCTCCCGTTGACGAATTTCCGCTGCCCAAAGAACATGAAAAATCATTGTAAATGGAGCTACAAATACATGAAAGTGGGAAGAAACTGGAACTGTCGTCATGTTCATGGAAAATCATAATCAGGTGACAACAAATGAAGTGAGGGCATGAGTGAGCAAACATTTTTTTAGGTAATATGGTCGTTTCCCTTGCTTTGCTGCCTCCTTTTCTTTCTTTATATGTTCAACTAATACCTGAGAACCGACTCTCTTTTGCTGTGCAGATCGCAGCTGCTTGTCCTGAATATGCGAAGGCAAGGCGAATGTTAATTGATAGTTTATAATATTTACAGAACATGGTTAACTAATGAATCAGCAATAAAGTGCATCAGGTAAGAAAGCACAAGATGACAACTGAAATAGAACTTGTCGTCAACTACAGATAATCATCTATTTGTTAACCACAATCTTAATGGTTTGTAGTTTTGGTCAACTATTTATTAACCTCAATCATAAACGGAACATAGTTTTTACTCTTATGTATTCCCAAGAGCAGGGAAGGACCTAACCTCCAGGTTTTAGACTCAATAATCACTCTCAAAATGAAGGCGCAATTTCCAACCAAATGAAAATCCTAACTTCTTATAGTGAACCAGATCATTGAAATGGAATATCTCACAATAGAAAACATTAAGCCTTGATATCAGACAAGAACAGCATTGGCAGTTATAGGAGCAATGAGGATAAAGCTTGCATAATAGGCTACACAAATTGGAAAATTAAGAAGCTTGCACAAATGGACTCCCAATTCCATAATAAATAATTATTTACTCTTATATAACTAACATGTCGTGGGTATAGATAAATGATGTGATTTTTCAATATTGAATGCCCGACAATATTTTGAATAGGTGAGAATGAAAGAAAAATTACAAGAAATATGAAGATTTAGAATACTTCCTCCACTTTTTTAATTTGTCAAATTATTCACATAGATCTAAAGAAAGCAACTATAAGCACATTCCTTGGTTTCTAACCAGAGGTTCATTGTACCAAGCAACATAACTCTCAAGTCAGATAGACAGATGTTTCAATAAAATACAGTCAATTTTTCATACAGGAACAACATTAAACAGAATACAAACTAAACCAAATTAAATTTGTATGCTACTTTCAGTTTGCAACAACTTACTATCCAATGAACATGGTCCTTTAATTCCTTGACAACATTTGGGTCTTTCTCCTTCTTAATTAACTTCTGAAGTTTCTGGCTGGCAGTGTAACACTAACAACAATTATTCAATACAGCAAAACAATGGAAGAACTTAAATACTCAAGATATATAACCATATTCATTAAAATAGGACAGAAGTAACCTCCTTTTCTGCAGGAAGTTCAACCTCAAACAAGAAATCGTATCTCTTGTGAAACCTGAAGACCAAGAAAATGAAATGAATGCAGTTAATTGACACAATAAAAACTTTCAAGAAAGGAA